>JAVYIG010011405.1:0-61078 GCA_035222895.1 Strongylocentrotus droebachiensis
ACTGGATGCAATTTTTTTAGGTACACCTATACTTTCCTATATACGTCTCGGTCTCTGTCGATTCCCATTGGGAAGAGATCATATAATGTAGAAAGACCATCTCGTCCTGATCATGAATGCTGACTAGATGACCCTTAGGGGTTCCCCTGGCATACCAGTTCTGCCTCGTTCCATGTACGTGCTTCTGAGTTGATATAGAGCCGGTAACATGAGCCTTGGAAAACATCCCATCCATCAGGACATGTGTGATCTATGATTTGAATTTTAAAAAAAGATATAAAGTAATCAAACAAACGGTTAAAACACATAAGCCCTGGATGAAATTAGTCAAAATGGCAATGGTTTATCCTGTGACAATTGCTCCGTGGTCATCATCCTACACAAAACGCATTCCTAACCTCAACCTTGGACCAAGCATCACCGGGTTACCATGGCAACACACTATTTCACCGGTAGAAGGGGGTAATGATAACGATTTTGAGGACCCATCAGCAAATGTAATGTGAGTCTCTTCTCATAGCTTTTCCTGTGTCATGTTACCAATACCATTCGTACCATTTTTGTTAAAGATCGAGGTATTATATATAAGAACTTCTTTTTTTGTGTGGATCGTACAGAAAATCTGTCAAGTAAAAAATCCGAAAAACTTACTGTTTTTACTGTTGATCACATCAGGAATAAGAATAGATGACGAGTACTCTGCTAAAAAACCGTCACCACTTCCGATGCTGTCGGAATGGAACCTGATCTCCATTCGGTTCAATGACGACACAAATAATCCAGACGGTTTCTTCTGATCGCAGAATCGCCCAAGTGAACTTTGAGATGACATATCCATAATGATCACGTAGTCCTCATCGCATCCTTCTTCCAAGGACTTGACATCGAGTTCGACGAAGTTCAGACTGATCTGAGTCCATGGTTTGGTGGCGATGTCCCAGGAGAGGGTCCAGATCGGGAGGATATGAATCGAAGTAGCCCGGAGACATCAGAAACCCAGTGCTTTGCTTGCAGGAGAAATAATCCTCAGATGTACCTTCAGTTCTTTCGCTACACCCGGGTTTATCTTTAATAAAATTCAAGTCATTACATACAATCACTACAAGCATATAATTTGTGTATACCTGGAAAGGTAAATTACAATAATGTTCACAATAGAATGTATGTCCCATATATTTTTCGGGGAATTAAGTCGCTAGTAAGATTTATTCAGGAGTTTCTCACTGTGTGTAGGTTTTTAACAAAACGAAACCTTACAGCTCCTTAATTAATCCCCCACCTCTCCATAAGGATCTGTGTCATAATACCTAAAGATTTCCGCGATATTAGCTCTCAATCTTAATCTTAACTTTGTGTTTTTCCCCAAAATGAAGATTCTGACGGTAGGTGCAGTATTTGAAACCAGCAACAGGTCACGGGATTAACATGCCTAATTTGATCATTTCATATTTTTGCTTTTAATGTTCATATCCAAATCTCTTGATTCTCCAAAATGAGAAGGCCTAGTATATAACTAAAAGGCTTAGGAAAAGGCTTAGGGAACGTGCGACAGTGCCAACATACCTACAAAACCATAGACAACTATGGCGCTTGAGATCTCGGTGAGCAATCCTGACAATAAGGTCACTGATGGATTTGAAGATGATGAGACAAAGACAGATGGGACGTGACTGAGGTCAAAGGACACTTCCGTCTCACCGACTGAGTCACTGATCGAGAGATTACCATCCGACTTCCCGCTCCTGTCAACCTTAGGCTTGAAAGGAGAAAACAACATGTTTCGTCGCAATTTTCTGCAATTTTTCGTCTCGTAAGTACTTTATTGCATTTTAGAACTTTTCAGAAGGAAAAATCCAAAAAGTTATGGTATTTAGGCATGTTCAATTTCAAGTAACCAAGTACTAAGTACGTTAATGTTTTCTGAACTTAAATGATCAATCTAAAGATTCATAGACATTGATCTCTAAAGTTCTGATAAGATATGAAGCTTGTCTATCAAAAATAAAGCATATTTTCACAGCCATTCTATGACGAAAGATAAAAAAAATCATTCCAACTTTGTGGGTAACGTTGTATTTGGTCTGATCCAATCTCTGGATAGGGCTATTGACGAATTTACCAAATCTCAGATGTGGACTGTAACGTATGAGACAAAATAGCTTGGTCTTGTCCCTAAAATAACCAAATCCACGGACTTAAATGTTCTCTATAAAGGACATGTTGTTTTCGTTAATGAAGACGGTTGAAATGTAACTTCATATCATTTGACATTTTACAAGATAATACAATATATTTATTATTTGCTTTAAATCTGGAAAATTTTTAATTTATCATCTACCTTTACTTAGGAACCATGTTTAAAGTTATGTTTAAGATATTTGATATCACCAAACATGGCTTTAAAGCCCCGCTGCATTACTTGTAGCTACTTGCTCCCTCTATATCGAAAACAATGCCTAAAGCGGTGCCCAATGGTCCCCATGATCCTCTTTTCCGTATGTTAATTGAGAGCTGAGTTGATGACATAACCCCCTGTTAGTGACCACGCTGGGAGGTCTAATTCCTCCTGGCCACACTAGTGCAGACAGGCTTTAAAAGATGAAAATCTTGAAATACCTGAAATCCATGGAAAATGAACACTACATATTGGCCTGCTGGCAATCTGATTTCCTGATGGCACATAGTACGAGGAGGGAATGTTCTTGATTGGTCCAAGGCTATTTCCGTCGCTATTTCAGGGGAAAGATACGCCGATGAGCAGTTCTCCTCGCAGTATCGAGACGCACAGTCTGCGAAAAGAGAACATCGAAGAGGATAATACCATTTGCACACGAGGCATCATTTTTTCTGCATAGAACTGACGTAGAACATGGAGACGCGTTGGTAGAGCAGTGGTCTCGAAACCGAGTGGTTCCGGATTCGCAGCCAAGGGGATGCATTAGTGTCTTTGGTAAGGCTTTAAGCCTTCGGTCCCCTGGTTGCTTTCTTAGCAGTCAGGTAAAACAAACAAACAAAACATAAAACTGCGTCAGCACCTGGCACAATCGAATTGATTCCCAGTGTCCAACGGGTATTAGGACCTGAGTCGAGATATTAGAGTTGAAGGACATTGTGCATCGTAACTTGCAAATAAGGGTAACAAGTTGGAAAGTCGATTTTGTATAAACAAATCTTTAAAAACTCTTACCAATTATATGACATCCTAAAAGCTCCAGTCGGAAACACAATTTGTCATTCCAGTCAGTTGGTAGTACCCAGTATCGTGTAGCTATGATTCTTTCTGGGAGAGATACTTTACACATCGCCGTCTCGCAATCCGATATATCCTATACATGTAGTGTAGATTGAGACAAATTGATACATCTAAATAAAAAGTTTTCATCTCATCTTCCAAAAACACATCGAACAAAAGGAGGCTAGGAAGAAGTAGTAATAAGGTGGAAATCAAATACCATACAGAGATACACTAAAAATAGAATCACAAAACGCACCCCACCACCACCACACACTTTCTTTTTTTTCCTTTCGGTCTTAATTAAGCCCCCCCCCCCCCCACCCAAATGTTCTCGATCAGCCAAATTTTTAAATAAAGTTGATAGTAATTTAAGATTTAATTTTTAGCAAGATTCCCTTCATCGGAAAACAAAAATATACACAACCACTTCTACAGGTGATTTCCGGCAACATTTAACTCCTTTCTCTGGAATTGATTTCCAATTGGAAATTGTCTAGATAATCAAGCACTCACGAACTGAAATATGTGTGAGACATCATCTGACATAGCCGTCAGGTTGAACGAAAGAATCCTTGCATCACACTGCTGGATGATGACGTCCTGAACTATGGTACGGCTCCCAAAGAAAACTTCTACCCAAGCACCATCATAGCTTGAAGAGCGCCCTCCCCAACCTGTCAGTGGTATGTGCTCGTAAGGCCGAAGCCTCAGATTTTCAAAGTCCGACTCTGATTCGTTGAGAGCTCCATGCATCTGACTATTTGTTAATGCCAGAATGCCTGAAGCCAGCCCAAGATCAAAATGACAACCTATGCATCAATGGAGAAGAAGACATAATACAAAATTAGTAGTTGAGACATAGATCAACCTACATTTGGGCAATAAACTCTCAATCCCATGCGTGAGTTTTGAGGTCACAATATGAACCAATCCTGCCCAAGCAGACGACATCCCATAAAGAATGAACATAATTGCAATGCATATTAATTCTCTAATTATAATGAGTTTTGTGTATATAAATGTGATGGATTTCACACCATTCAAAAAGGGATATAAAACCGATAGTGATAACTAAATTCTTTTGTTTGTAAATACATAGGATAGGGGTTAATGAACAATCAGAGAAACTACACTTTCAAATTAAAAAACCCCGTAATGATAACATGGACGGTATTTGTTCCCTCTTGAAATTTAGGGCATAGTTTCTCTTATCTTCAAAGCCGAAAATTATATTTTGTAAAGTGAACAAAATTCTAATTTGAGTTCTTTCATAAATCCAGTTTGAGGTTTCATTCCAGACCTTTTTACTTATCTCACATTCTATTTCTTTTTTACAAAATGAACATTTTTCATTTTTTACAATTTTCATCCTAAAAAGTTGTTTATTTAAAAACAAAATTCTATTTAATAAAAATATTATAATAAAAGTATTTCAGACTAAGAACTGGTATGGAACGAGACATCATAACGTTATATTTTTGTATCAATACAGCTGGTAAATTGTAATTTAAATATCGTTCCCACTTTGAACTTATTAGAGACAAACAATTTGTTTCTCAAAAAGAACTTTATAAATGTATCTTCATCCTTTTATTTTTCATGAATAAGTGCTTTAACATGGGAAAGAATTAAAGGTTCTTCCAAATTTGTTTGACATTTTTGATGAAATTCATTGTGTCTGCACTGTACTACTTGCCAAACTTGTGAGACAATAAGTTTCCATTTCTATACATCAAATCGAATACCCTTTTCGTACCAGGATTTTAAAACAATTGACTCATTGCCAATTTGAATTTAGCTATTCATCCATAGAGATTTCGATAACCCATGTTAGCTTTAGTGCTTTACTTAAACAGTCTATGTCAACCGTTTTTAAGCCATCTTTTTCATATGAATCAACAACTTGTTTTCTGCTTATTTTATCAGGCTTATTTTTCCATATAAACTTTAACAATTGTATTTTTATATTTTTCATCAATTCAACAAATGGGTTTGGAATTGACATAAACAACTGATTAAATTGTGGTAATAATTGCAATTGTTATTCTCCCAAAAAGTAATATTTCGCTTGATCCAAGAAATCATTTGTCGTTTCACTTTATCAATTATTCTATCATAATTTTAATTTGACATCTTGGTAATATCAACATGAAAGTCTGTTCCAAGATATCTAAAATAACCATTATAAACAAACTCTACATTTGATCCTTCTAATTTTAATTCATTATTATCTTTTGAAGCTCCAATACAAATTGCTTTTGTTTTTAGTATAGTCATAAGTCCGGAGCAGTTACAAAATGAATTCAAAATATTGATAACGTTCTGAAAAGTAGTATTGGAGCCGTCAAGAAATAAAATTGTATCATCTGCATATTGAAGAATTTTAAATTTTTTCGAGTTAACAAAAGTTCCTTTCACTTCATGTGAATACAAAATTAATATACCAAAAATGTCAACACATATTAGCAATACAGCTCTATAAAATGTAATAAACTACGTTCAACAAGGAAATAGGTCTCCAATTCTTTTTAAAATGTCTCACTTTATCCCATTTTGGTAGCAAAGTAATGACCCCTAAATTTTGTGAGAAGGATAATCTTTCACAATTATAAGCACAATTCATACTACGAACCATGAAAATACCCATCAAAATGATACCTTGCGCGAGGTTTAGAGTGAGGCAATAAATTAAACATTTAGCCTGACGGTAGTGAACTTAGTAAGATAAATAACCGAAGAGAAGATGACAAATGAGGCATTAAAACTGTGAAAGATGTCACGGGACATCGTCTGCTTGTGCAAATCATGTTCAACATGTGACGTCACACATCTCAGCAGCGTTCGGGGAGCTTTACATGTGCTATGCCGGGATGTATTTAAGCGTTTTGTAATTGATAAGAATCATTACTTCCAATGTTTCCAAGCATTGAATTTTGATAACCTTGTCCAATCAAAGTTTCACTTTTGCAATAATGACAATAAAGTTAGTTTTCTAAAAATCAATGAACCTTCTCTTTAAAGGTGCAAACGTTAAAAAATGCCCAAAACCTGTTCAATACTTAGGGAGGAATGCATACTAATATGATATGAATTGAGATACGGATTTGACTGAAAAAACGACCTTGAATCAGAATGACATTACGAGTATTAAAACTAGATTTCCGAAACAGGTCCTTCTCAGTGTTTCCGACACCTAAAAAAAATGTAAGTGTGATTATGTACTGGCCACTGACCGGTGCCTACGGACTTTCATTGAGTTCAAGGTGTGCCTAATCGCACAAACATTAGCATTGGGTCAGGAACTATTCTATATTTTTTGCCTTGTAGTCTCAGCTCATGGGTTACGGTCACATTTCCACTTGGGATACGATAAAAGTCGGTGAAGAAGTATGATAATGACGGAAAACAAACATGTCGAAATCAACGAAGGGATAAACATTTCACCCACCACTTTGACATCCAAGGATCTCGAAACGCAGAGACAGAAGATTAGGATCTTTGATCCTCGGTGTAATGCGAATGTGACTAGTCAATCGAGGCCGTACAAAGAGAATGAGAGACACTGACTCCGGGTTCCACATTCCATTAACTATCTGTAATAATTATGAAGAAAAAGAAGGGGGAAAATCGCCCTTTTCATCAAAACAGTTCTACAGTGGTGTGGCGTACTGAGAACTTGATAGGGGTCGAATCCCTTCCAGAAATCTAAAATTGAACAGTAACAAATTTAAAATTTAAATTTAAATTTCGAGTTAAAGTACTGGCGTATAGGCAAATTACTTGCCCCGGGCTTGATAAGCGTAGGTATAACGCAATTATAATAGCGCCTCGTGTGCAGCGGAAATTGGTTCGGAAGTGACGTAGCTAGGTCAATTCATTCTTTAGGTAAATATGTTACATGATAATGAGTGAGCATGGAGACACTAGAAGGACATTTTATCAACTTCTACTCTCCTTTCCTTCCCCATCTCCCTTTCTTCCCCTCTTTCTCTCTGTCTCTCTCTGTCTCTCTGTCTCTCTGTCTCTCTTGATCTAAATAGTTTGACACCTTACCTCTGCACTCTCATCCTCGAAAGTGACGAGGACTGATTCAATCCAGGTTCCTACACTCCCCAATCCGCCCTGGATGAGGATTCCCGTGATGTAGTGACCTTGGTCAAAATTTACCTAGAGCAAAAGAAGACGATGATGATGATATGATATGATAATTATGGGGATAATAATATTAAAGATAAAGACCGGTTATGGTCATGCGATTGCATTGTGAAAGAAACTTTGTGGAATTGATCAGAAAAGGTTGATCATCTAGCATATAAGTATTGGTGTGTACTGCAAGGTTCTGGAATCACTTAAAAATGATAAGAAATTTGGCCCAGTCTTGGTAAACTTACAAGCACTGTACACAGAAAGATGTACATTGGACTACTCGACACGTGCGCAATATCTATCAAGTCCACATAGATAAAATAATTTACCAAATACATTAATTAGTAGGCGGTTTCTCGGCAAAATTTGTATCATCACGTATTAGTCAAAGCATATTTTTTCACATGAAAGATAATTAGAGCTTCCATTTCATTTTTTGAGAGGGGGGCGTTTCCCAAACTGGCTTTTAACTTTAAAAGATCGGTTGCTTTCTTCGCCTCTCTGCACGGTCACTGTTTGCCACATGCGCCATTTTGCAGAAAATAAAAGGCATCAATAATTGACGGAAGGATTGCTTTGTACAACTGGCTTTGCAAAATTATCCCTTTCCACTTTTGTTTAAGCCTCGGTCACAAATGCTATTACGAACTGCTACGAACGCCGTACGAACGATTTTCAGACAATGGAAATTCAGGAAGACAATGGAAAAACAGGGAGATTCCTACGAAATTATCGTTCGTACGAACCATCGTGACCGTAGCATTAGCTCCATTACAACCATTTTAACACCAGTATAGATTAATCTCCTCCTGGAAACAACCAATACGTCGTGAAGCCTGTAGTATATCTATCCCATAATATATGCAATGTGGCTCAGTGGGGAGGGGGTATTATGTGTGACATATATTATAACCAGTTACTACTATTTAGATTTACTAAACAGGCATTACGTCTTGGTCCCTGTAGGCATTACCAGAATGGTAGAGTCATCTACATCCGGGTCAGGTATCCATGAAGATGTTCCATGAAGCCTAGCTTGACTTGGGCTATGTGTCTTATCTCTTTGACTGGTCGCAGAGAGACTGTTATCGGGTATCCAACCACACTCCATTCCAAGAGGGATGAGACAATGACCTGTGAAAATGTTTACCAGTCACAAAGATGAAAGTCATGATATACCATTGTTGTTTTATTCCCTTGTCTCGTGGTTGATTGAAACATTTTCTGACTATTTCTGTTCTCAATTACTTCTGGATCTCTGGTTTCTTGGTTTTCCCATTTTCTTTTCTGTATTAATTTTACCTCTTGATCAAAGGAAAATATTTTTGAATAACCTCAAAGTTTGAACATTTAATTCATCCTTTTGGAGATAGCTGCCATCTTCCTTAAAGTATTAGCGACCAATATGCAGACACCAACAGAACGTGTATTTCACTCAGAAACTGAACTTTGCAAGCCTGAAGTGCTCATGTTATTAGCTTTCTTAAAAGGGGTAACTCGTAAAGTAAAGTTAAAATAATACAATGTGATGTTTAGACATTATTGTCATTCTGTGTGATGACATTTTCTCCTTATCAAGATTATTAAGGACCTATGTTGTCAATAATTACAAAACAGCTCTGAGCAAGATGTAACAAACCTTCTCCCTCGATGGGTCTTAGTTCGATTACAAATCCGTCTCCTATTCCTGATGAATCAGAGGTGAACCTTATCCAGACTCTGTCTGACCAAACCACGAAATCTGATGGAGTAAGAAGGCCTGTGAATCTGCCAGCGACACTATTTGTGTCGTTTGAATCACTGCCCTTTCCAACTGACAGGACGTCTCCTTGATCCGTCAAACCAAAATTGATAAACCGGAGGAGGACACCGAAACCAGGAGGTACTTTGATGTTCCATTCAATGAAGACGTTGTTTTCGTACGGCATTGGGTAGGTTGGGGATTCCAGCATATGGACATCGTTGACATCGAGAACGATTGGCACTGAGTAAGGCGAATTGAAATTATTATTGAATACAGATTTCGTCATTATTTTCATTCGATCATCTGATTTGATGCTTTGTTTGATTGTGTTTTTACCTGAATGCTAGGAAAGCATGTGTATGATTTCGAGTAAGTAAGCTGGAGATCGACTGCCTTTCGAAACCATTGGTCTTCCACTGAGCCATCGCGAGTGATTTTTCATGAACACAATGTACAGTTCTGTGACATAGATAGCTACAAATAATCGATCACCTGGCCAAAATTAACCGTATCTGCTTCAATTAATCGAAATTATGGGTTTTACATAGTAACTTACAATTAGCAACAAATATGAAACTGATACGTTGTTTATTTTGATTATCAGTCACCTCTGATGCTCTGTGTTGAGTCAGATCTCTTTTTGTGTTTTGTATTGTGTTGCGTGTACTATGATGTTTTAAAAAAATCTATTTCATTCGTTAATGTTTCATTTAAAATACAGGGTAAGTACTTCAAAACTAAAAAATACGTTTGAAGAGCGACCCTGTAGCAATATTACATATCAAATAGCATAGAAAATTCAGGAATTACTTTAAATGCATAAAATATATGAAATTCATAAACTACATAAACACTATGTTTTTAGGACCTTCTATGTATTTTTTAAAGATGAATAAGATTTATTATTGATTCACTGGATGACGATCTTACTGTTCATATGTCCCGCTCGTTCTTGCCTCAGTTAAACAAATCCCTCCCATCAGTTATGGGATTTGTATATTACAAATATGCACTCGATTTAACCCATTTCGGAAAGAGGTGCTTTTTCAGAGCTTACTGAATCAATTTAAAGGTAATACAAAGTTTTGGGAAAATTTGAAAATTGGGTGGATAGTGATTCTTTACAGTTTTGATATATTTGGATGCCCCTGTGGATGTATTTTAAGCACTAGAAAATTTAGCCCCTAAAACACTTCTGCTTTCGAGAAAATTTGAATTTAAAAATGTACCGGTGCTCCCGGTAAATTTTGATGAATTTCAAATAGCGCCTACGGCCGTACAATGGTAGCTCAGAACATGTAGTTGTGATATATAATTTCCAAACGGGAATAGGTAATCAGTCGATTTTAGTCAAGAACATTGTTTTATGGCTTAATTAATATCTTGACCTTGAGAAGGAGCTACACAACATAAAGATTGTATTATTTACAATTTCATAATTTTAGACTCGATTTCGACCGCGACAACGATCACTGAATATTGTAGGATCGCATATGCTTTCAATATGTTCATTTGAACCAATTTCATGACCCCATACCAAAACTTTGTAATACCTTTAAGATGATATTGCTTGTCAACTCGTCTGGGATAATCATCGAATAAACGTGAATATAAGGTATTGTATTTTAAACATTGTTTTTGTTTTAAACGGGTACGGTTTGTCAACTATATCTTAAAAAAAGGTGGTCCGTAGTTTCTCTCATATTATTAATTTCAACATAAAATTTATTTAAAATAACTTTATTCAATATTAATTATTGTGTAATAGTGTTCGATCAGGTTTTAATGATAAGTTTTATACCAATTAATAACTTTATTCAATATAAATTTTTGTGTAATAGTTTTCGATCAGGTGTTAATGATAAGTGTTATACCAATTGGCGATGGGACCAAAATGCATTATTCCTGAAGAATTGCCAACTTACGTGTTATGGCGGAGATTTCTAGTTTGAATCTACCATTCCCGTCTGTAGGGTCGGATTTGAATGTGAGGTAAATGGCGTTTGTCTCGGTGTAGTAAGCATCTTGGAGTGCACTTAAAGGTGCACTTAAAAGGGATAGTCCATCTAAAAAAAGAATCTGTGTTCCATCTGTGTGAAGATAATTATCATCATAGTAAAGCTAATGCCCGTCGCACATGAGGTGTCATTAGGGACTTTTAGATGTGCATGTCGACATAGTGAACTGCTACGTGTGACGTCCTTTTTAGGCATTGTGACGTCCTTATAAGGCACACGTAGCAGTCCACTATGTCGACGTGCAAATCTAAAAGTCCCTATTTGCTGACGTAGGGCTACGTCAGGAACATGCGCGGTCCTTGACGCGCCATGCATGTGTGAGGGAACAAAAGTTAATGCAATCTAACGAGGGCAATTAATGGCACAGGCGCGTGCAACAGATAATGAATTTTAACCAGCGCAGAGGAAGTTAAAATAGTTTATTGACAGCTACCTGGGACAAAGTTTTATTTATGGGGAGAGGAGGCTAGGAATGTAATCCGATGATGCAATAAACCTTGGGCGGGGAAGAAACCAGTCGCCGTAATGTAAACATGCGGTCAGCTCTCAACTTTCCTCCTCTTTCCTCTCCCCAATTTGGACGATAATACCTCATTCAGTCCATGGTATTTCGAAGTTGTCACACTTAACAAATTTTCGCTCTTCCTTCGTGGTTTTTGCTCAATATTCGCCCCGTTAGCAGTCAGTTTAAGTTTTACCGTAATTTCGTCGGATAAAGTGAACTACTGTGCTTCTGACTTTAATAAGTTTCAGCTCCTGATTGACATTCCTTACCTACCTTTCACGTTGCCTCATTTGAGTTAAACAATACGTCGAGGTTCAGAAGCGTGTTAATTTAGGCTTCATTTTGATAATAATTGCTAAGATGCCTAAATCGACGAAGAAGAATCAGAGGGTGACAGCAAAGGCTGCGACGAAGAAGACAACAAAGGCCAAGCCAAGGAAGAGGAGGGCGTCGAAGGCTACGTCCCCTGCCCAATTTCCCCTGCCAGCTGCCAGTGCCAGCAACAACGATGCACTGCCAGTCGTCCCCGCCCGGATCCAGGAGCCCTCGATCAACGAAGGGCCCGGAATGCAAGACGGCGGCGACAACGGTGAGTCATGGCCAGTAATGGCAATTGACGATTTTGATACAAATCCCAGCATGTTTACCAATGAAGCGCTGGTTTCACCTGCGCCAGTCACGTCCACAGGGGTGCCAGCTGCTTTTACTCCAGGGACAAGTTTTCCCGTCCCTGGACGGCCGCAAATGTTGGCTGGCGTAGGCGATGATCTCGGGTCATCAATTGCAGTAACATTAAAGGAAAAAATTTGGCGGGGGGAGTTCATTGACTTAGGCGCTTTAATATCGCCATCCAGGTCCCATCCTTCTATCGACGAGGGGTTAACTCTAACTTTTTCCCCTGCGAGCGCTAATTTTCAGCTGCGGGCGCCAGACCGAAAGACAGCCATTACAGGCATACCACAGTGGACTAGTGCCATGCTAGTTTTTGTTTCGGTTTATGCCGAACGACACACAAGTCGGGTAAGGGAACTGTTAAAATATATCAGTATTGTGCGCACTGCCGCTAGCTGCGGCTATAATTGGTGCGACTACGACCTACAGTTCCGCCTGAGGCAAGCGCGGCAGCCGGAGCGTTCATGGGCCGTAGTAGAGGCGGAGCTGTGGCTACTAGTCGCCACTGCCTACGCGCGGCCGGACAGCAGGGAGAATTTTCGTCCCTTCAGCGGGAGGCAATCTCAATTTCGCGGAGCTCAACGGCCAAGACAGCAACTATCAGGCCCCCGCCGCAATGGGCGCTCAGCACTTAATCGGGACGGATACGGTAGCGCAACCGCGAGTCCGCGGGCCCAAGTTTGTTTCGCATTCAACGCCTCCGGCCGGTGCGGTAGGGGGCGAGGCTGCAGATATGCGCACAAATGCGATAGATGCGGAAATACGTCCCATGGCTCCTTTGCCTGCAACCGCCCCCAACCTGCAGCTAACAAACCGAGCTCTAGCCCCAACCCCAATTAGGCTAAAGCCCATGTTACCCTTTCTTCATTCTTACACCAATCAGTCTGACGCAAAACGTCTAATTTCGGGATTTACGTACGGCTTTTCTCTGAGTTTTAAAGGCACCCGTGTACAAATGAGTTGTAAGAATCTCAAGTCTGCAATTCTTCATCCTCAAATCATTATGCAAAAGATAGAAAAGGAGGTGATACTCGGCAGAATCGTAGGCCCCTTTACTTCAATTCCATTTCCGAATTTTCGTTGTTCCCCCATCGGGGTTGTTCCAAAACGAACACCAGGCGAATTTCGATTAATACAACACTTATCCTCCCCTCGCGGCTCCTCTGTAAATGATAGCATAGATAAGGATGAGTGCAACGTTTCTTACACTAGTTTCGACGAAGCGGTGGACATGATTGTTAAACTTGGTCTTAAGTCTTTTATGGGGAAAGCTGACATCAAGTCTGCCTTTAGATTACTGCCCGTGCATCCAGTTGATTTTGATTTGCTCGGTATGTGCATTGGTGGAAAATTCTATTATGATAGGTGCATGCCCATGGGTTGCGCGATTTCGTGCGCAATGTTTGAGCGCTTTAGTTCCTTTCTCGAGGATTGTTGTCGGCGCATAGCCGTTACTGAACAAGTGCTGCATTACTTAGATGATTTCTTCTTTGCTGCTTCCTCATTCGAGGAATGCCAGCGCATCATGCTCTGCTTCCAAAATTATGTGCAAAGATTTCGGTGTGCCCTTAGCGCTGGAGAAAACCGAAGGCCCTACGAGAGTAATTACATATTTGGGTCTAGAGATTGATACAAGGCTATGTCAGGTAAAAGTTCCAGCTGATAAATTAGAAGCGCTATGTTGCATGATTCGCAGCTTTACCACGAAGTCTAAGCTGACACTGCGCCAGCTACAATCGTTAATTGGGTCACTCAATTTTGTATGTAAGGCGGTTGGCCCAGGTAGGGCCTTTCTCAGGCGGCTGATAGACATGACTAGAGGGGTAAGTCAGCCCCATCATCGCATAAGGCTTACCAGTGGGGCTAAGGCTGACCTGGCAGCATGGGAAGCATTCTTAGAGCATTTTAATGGGACCGTTATGTTTGCTGACAATGTTTGGCGGGATAATAATTGCCTTCAATTCTATACAGACGCAGCGGCAAGCATTGGGCTGGGCATTTATTTCGAGGGATGCTGGGCACAAGCTAAGTGGCCGGAATACGTCCGGGAGGCTAATTTCTCCATTGCCGTTCTAGAACTGCTTCCCATAGTTGTAGGCGTTCACTTATGGGGAGATCGGTTAAATGGGAAGAGAGTAACTTTCTGGTCTGATAATCAATCGGTAGTTGCCGTCATTAACAAGCAATCGTCTAATTGCAAGATAATTATGCGGCTCATTCGCCACTTCGTAGTACTGTGTTTAAGGTGGAACATTTGGTTTAAGGCAATGTACGTTCCAGGCCATACCAATGAAATTGCCGATTCTCTGTCCCGCTTTCAGATGACCCGTTTTCGACATCTGGCCCCCAATGCCGAGCAACAAGGGACCCCCATTCCTACCCCTCTCTGGAGCAGCTTAGTCGGGAGCGTGCCGTCTTGTTAAGCTCTTCCAGAGCTCAGAACACTATGCGCACTTATCACACGGCATGGCAAGCTTTTCAGCTGTTTCGGAGTAATTATAATTGTAATGCCTCTACTCCACCAACTATCGAGCAGGTTGCTCTTTTCATTTCTTACATGAGCTGGTCCAATTATTCGGCAAACACTATCTCTACATATATCTCAGCTCTGTCATTTCATGAGCGCAGTCATAATAGGGAAGATATAACTCAGAATTTTCCAATAAAGCGATTAGTTGAAGGCTGCCGTAGGCGTCATGCTCGCCTTGACGTGCGCTGCCCCATTACTATGCCCTTATTACATAAATTAATCGCAACACTGCCATTAGTATGCCAAACGTCTTATCATACTAAACTTTTCACTGCAACCTTTTTATTAGCGTTTTTCGGGTTTTTACGCATTGGTGAATTCACTTCTCAGGGTAGATCCATCCCCCTGTTTGAGGCGGACGTAATCGTCCGGGGGAATCCCCCACAGCGCAAAGTTAGTGTTAGAATTCGGTCTTCCAAAACGGATCAGCGGGGTAGGGGGTGCGTCATCGTGCTTCCGGAAAGTGGGTCATTGTGCCCCGTTAAAGCAATTGTTGGGTATTTGGAAGCCCGTCCTCAACGCGTTCCCACTCCCGGTATTGACCAGGGGTTTGCATTTTTTAGGCAATTTGATGGTTCTCCCCTAACCCGGCAAGCTTTCAACAGGGTGCTACATAAAAGTGTTTCATTCTTAGGTTTACCAGCTCACTATTACACGGCCCATTCATTCCGAATAGGAGCTGCTACGTCCGCTGCTATGGCGGGCTTTTCAGACTCCCACATTCAAAAAATGGGGAGATGGGTATCTGGGGCATACCGGGGTTATATCAGATTACCGGCAGGTGAAGTTTGAAAACTTCGGGGTGTTATAATTAGTCAGTACGTTGTCTTTTTCAGCTTAATTTTGTCACGTTTTGATTTAAACTGGTAGGGTGATGGGCGATCAGACCAAACCCAATGCATAATATACTCGTAACTAAATTTTGATTGCACTGAATTAGGGTGGTTTATTCCGAAGAATAACACACATTGCAAAAGACATTTTGTTTATGGTAATATTATGTAGAACATGTTACTGTCTGCGGGTTCTCCCTTTTCTCCATTATTTGAATCTGCAGAGTCTACAGATTTATCGAGCCAGACAAGGGATTCTACATCCATACGAGGCACCATCTGGGCCCTGGGGGATTTCATGGTGCAAGCGGCCGGTATCCATCTACCCGCCGACAGACATGAAACCAGTCAGAGACAGCTGGGTTAATAACAAGTTGCGCGGTCTATAATTCGCCGATTTGGAGGACTGGTCGTTTCGCACCGTATGCACCTTTCTGGCAAGGGTACTTACTTCGTTATTCATTTCGGACATTTACGAGGTGTTTCTAGGGAATACAGACGTTCAATTCCTCCCTACTGATCTTCGAACATTCGTCAGTACAGGTTAATTTCAGATCTGTATTGATCTGAAGTAGGAATGATTGTACATAATGTTGTCTGTTACGTTCATAATACCTTTCGCAATTGTGCAAAGTATGAGATTTGTTCATACCATCCGATTTCGGTGTGGCGGCGATCCATGTCTGAGCAGCCACGTCTCGTGTGGCAGAAAAATTTACAATTTTGACCGCCAAACCGCGGAATTATCTTTAATTTGCACATGTCGAACATACCAGTTTGCAAGAGAACAGGCTTCGAGCCAATGATGGGAAATTTTAATGCAATTAGTATTGTTTGCACCCTGTTTACACTTGGTTTGTAGGCTGAGGAGGACCATTAAAGGCCTTTGATTTAGTTATCCTCAGTTGTAGGCAATAAAGTGTTTATGTGAACGCTACGTGTCTCAGGCCAGAGAACTGCGTTGATTTGGGATTATTTTATTATGTAACGCTACGTGTCTCAGGTCAGAGAACTGCGTTGATTTGTTTTTATTATGTGAACGCTACGTGTCTCAGGCCAGAGAACTGCGTTGATTTGGTTTCATTTTATTATGTGAACGCTACGTGTCTCAGCCCAGAGAACTGCGTCGATTTGGTTTTATTTTATTAGGTGAACGCTACGTGTCTCAGGCCAGAGAACTGCGTTGATTTGTTTTAATCTAAATTGGGGGCATTTTAATGCAATTAGTATTTACACCCCGTTTACACTTTGCTTGTAGGCTGAGGAGGACCATTAAGGCATTTGCTTAGTTATCCTCAGTTTTAGGCAATAAAGTGTTTATGCGAACGCTACGTGTCTCAGGCCAGAGAACTGCGTCGATTTGTTTGTATTAGGGAACGCTACGTGTCTCAAGCCAGAGAACTGCGTTGATTTGTTTTTATTATTTGAACGCTATGTGTCTCAGGTAAGAGAACGGCTGTTCATTGGGAAGTTAACACACTATTTTCATTTGAAGTATTTGTTATACCACAAGTCTAATGACGATGGAAAGTTTCTATATTACAACTAATAAATACCATGGCCAATTGCAAAACTAGTTTTCTATGTCCTTATTCCTTGTTCCAGGTGGATAGAACAATAATGAATTTTAACCAGCGCAGAGGAAGTTAAAATAGTTTATTGACAGCTACCTGGGACAAAGTTTTATTTATGGGGAGAGGAGGCTAGGAATGTAATCCGATGATGCAATAAACCTTGGGCGGGGAAGAAACCAGTCGCCGTAATGTAAACATGCGGTCAGCTCTCAACTTTCCTCCTCTTTCCTCTCCCCAATTTGGACGATAATACCTCATTCAGTCCATGGTATTTCGAAGTTGTCACACTTAACAAATTTTCCCCACCATCCATCCCCATACTCCACCAAAAGGGGTCAGTGACTTGTCATGTTTTCGATTATCTTTACACAGTTAGTAGCGGGAATTTAACGACAATCCACTCTCTCAAGGGCTATGCCTGGTCGCGTTCAAAATGATTACACGGGCCTTGCGGGGCTTTTTCCCGATCTTATTTCCCAGAACTCGAACTTTTCATACGGTCTGATTTGGTTATAACATCCTTTATTAAGAGTCTGGTTTTCGAGAGATCGGGTTTCACCCGCATTTGAGTTTTTAGTGGACAATGTCATTAAATTCCTGCCTTCATGTATTTGTTTCTTCAAATGGAATTTTATGATTGATTCATTTTGTTGTACTTATACGTAATTGGTAAAATCACACCTCTTTGGGTGCTTATGTAACTGTACCTGTCATAAGGCAGAAAAATTTACAATTTTGACCGCCAAACCGCGGAATTATCTTTAATTTGCACATGTCGAACATACCAGTTTGCAAGAGAACAGGCTTCGAGCCAATGATAGGAAATTTTAATGCAATTAGTATTGTTTGCACCCTGTTTACACTTGGTTTGTAGGCTGAGGAGGACCATTAAAGGCCTTTGATTTAGTTATCCTCAGTTGTAGGCAATAAAGTGTTTATGTGAACGCTACGTGTCTCAGGCCAGAGAACTGCGTTGATTTGGGATTATTTTATTATGTAACGCTACGTGTCTCAGGTCAGAGAACTGCGTTGATTTGTTTTTATTATGTGAACGCTACGTGTCTCAGGCCAGAGAACTGCGTTGATTTGGTTTCATTTTATTATGTGAACGCTACGTGTCTCAGCCCAGAGAACTGCGTCGATTTGGTTTTATTTTATTAGGTGAACGCTACGTGTCTCAGGCCAGAGAACTGCGTTGATTTGTTTTAATCTAAATTGGGGGCATTTTAATGCAATTAGTATTTACACCCCGTTTACACTTTGCTTGTAGGCTGAGGAGGACCATTAAGGCATTTGCTTAGTTATCCTCAGTTTTAGGCAATAAAGTGTTTATGCGAACGCTACGTGTCTCAGGCCAGAGAACTGCGTCGATTTGTTTGTATTAGGGAACGCTACGTGTCTCAAGCCAGAGAACTGCGTTGATTTGTTTTTATTATTTGAACGCTATGTGTCTCAGGTAAGAGAACGGCTGTTCATTGGGAAGTTAACACACTATTTTCATTTGAAGTATTTGTTATACCACAAGTCTAATGACGATGGAAAGTTTCTATATTACAACTAATAAATACCATGGCCAATTGCAAAACTAGTTTTCTATGTCCTTATTCCTTGTTCCAGGTGGATAGAACAATAATGCCCGTAGCACACGAATCGTCCTTTCGATTGCGCCATTACTTGTGCCAATCAGGTCTATAAAGGCAATTTCATGCACACACCTGGACCTTGTTTCATAAAACTTGTTATCGGTTACAAATGCTAAAATTCTATGACAGATTAGTTCTTAACCAATCAGATGCCACGATTTCACTAGCTAATAACAGTTATTGTGACTGGTTATTGATAACAAAGTTTTATGAAACAGGGCCAGGGTATTCAACGTAATGTACGATGTCACTTTCACATGTTGCGTCAAAGGCAAATTACGATTTTTGTGTAACAACTAGATGATGAGCATCCATTGTTTTCGGGAAGATATCATCATGACGAGGCATCATTGTTTAAATGTACATGGCAATCGTAACATACGTGAGACGACAAATAGAGTCCATACTAAGCAAATTAAGCAATGCTAGAAAAAATAGGGGTTTTACCACCAAATATAATTTTAAAAAAAGAATTCCGCAGAGTCTAACCCCCCCCCCCCCGATGTTTGGAAGTCCAGGAAAAAAATAAGACCTGCTCCTTACAAGAATATGTACGTAACACAAAACCTCTTCCCTGCGATCTAGGAGGAAGAATTCCGCCCCTATTCGTTCATTTCTAGAGATGCCACCGACTATGGAACGTTGCAGGTGCCATTCTAGTAGAATATTTTGGAGGTGGATTGGGGGGGGGGGGGAGGGGGAGGTGGCTTGGGGGTTCGCTAATGGGATTAAACCGGTTTACTAACATTTTCAATTTGTATGCATATTTTTTAAACAAAGTTTGTTCTTGAAAACATGAAAAGCGACCCGAAGCTTGCCCGACATAGGATCGAGTTATTACGCAGACTGGCTTCCAAGTTGTAGTTCATTCATTAACAACCGGTTAATGGAATAATTCGTCACTAGGTCCCTAGAAAAGAAACATCCATAAATTTGAATATGTTAGTAAACCGGTCGTTAAGTCAATAGGGACTTTTAGATTTGCACGTCGACATAGTGGACTGCTTTGTGTTACGTCCTTTTAAGGCACTGGCAGTGCCTTAAAAGGACGTCACATTGCCTTAAAAGGACGTTATATTACACGTAGCAGTCCACTATGTCGAATTGCTAAGCTAAAAGTCCCTAATTATCAATGTGTCGCCTGTCTACCTGTTCGGTCATTGAATCCAGCACCGAGAGAAAGACCGTCGTGATCATTCGGTAGTCGAAGGTCTAGAAACCTGAAGCGAATGATGTATCCTCTCGGAGCAGCCACCACCCAGACTCGCTTAAAGTAGTTCGGGTACGGACCAGGGTAGTTGGGTGATGTTAGATAAACTGTTCCTCCAGCAGGGACGAGAGTCGGGGACAATTCACCTTTAACATAAATAATTCTTGTTTACATAGATGAATGACATCTGCGCAACAGAGGAAATATGCGTACTCCCTTAGCTCTGTGTTGGTTTTAGGACGTACACCTACCCCCTGGACATCCACCCCGGATAACCACCCCCGGTCAATTACCCCCTAGGACAACTACAACCTAGGGCAACCACCCTCTAGGACGACTACCCCCGGGACAACTACCCCCGGACAACTACCCCCCGTCAACCAACCCTAGACAACTACTCCCAGACAACTACACCACCCCCTAGGACAACTACCCCCGGACAACCATCCTCAAGGACACCTACCCCACGGACAACTATCCTGGGGGAAGTTGTCCGAGGAAAAGTTGTCCGTGTGGTAGTTGTACGGGGGTAGTTGTCCTAGGGGTAGTTTTCTGGTAGGTAGTTGTCCGGGGGTAGTTGTCTCGGGAGTATTCGTCCTAGAGGGTGGTTGCCTTAATAGGGGGTAGTGACCTAGGGGGTAGTTGTCCTAGGGGGTAGTCGACTGGGGTTGTTTATCCGGGGGCTTGATGTCCAGGGGTAGGTATCCGGATACGCTTAGTGTTATGATATACAGAAATGTGAAGCGTATTTAATACACTTTACGTCATCACAAATAATGTCGTCATATCTGAACGAGGACTTAGTCGGATTGTGAGAGGAAAATGGAAAGATTAGTCCAGGCAGCAATGCTACGTTGGACCATTAGAACATAGACATTGGTCTATAGAGTCTAGGTAACTTCAACATGTAAATTGCCTTTAGATTGCAAAGACAGTAAGAAATCTAATTTTCAGGGTAATTTTAATAGCCTATTGATTTTACTTTAGAAAGCGTGTTCGGATTATGCCTAACGTTCGCACATTTCAACAAGTAGCACACAAGACTACTGAATTCACCTTAGGTTGATTTCTCGAAAATCTTTGAGGTCATAGAGTGGTGAAGTGTGACGTCATAAAAACAAAATCCATTTTGGGATTATATTGTTTACAAGTGACAGATTCCTTTATTTTTGTATCGCTGCATTTGTCATCAAAATAAAACCATGCGCGGGGTTTAGAGTGAGGCAATAGATCATACATTTAGCCTGACGGTAGTGAAGTAAGAGAAAGAACTCAAGAGAAGATGTGAAACACAGGCACTGAAAATGTGTGAGATGTCATGGGACATCGTCTGCTTGTGCAAGTCATGTCCATACTGTGATCTCAGTCGTGAGCGTAAATCTGTCATTGATACCTATTGTTCAGGGGGGATGATCTATTCATTCATCCCCCCTGAACAATAGGTATTACGTAAGGATTGACGCCCATCATCATCTCACACATCTCAGCAGCGTTCGGAGAGCTCTTCAGGTGCTATGCCGGGGCTGTATTTAAGCGTTTTGTAATTTAAAAAAAATCATTACTTCGAATGTTTCCAAGCATTGAATTTCGATAACGTTGTCGAATCAAAGTTTCAACTTTGCAAGTATGAAAATAAATTTAGTTTTTAAAATCAATGAATATCTACTCTAACATATTCAATTGGTTTTCGACATTCGGACATTATTTTTGATGCTCTTTTGGAAAACGAAGACAACATTGGGAAACTCTAAAAATAGATTTGTATGATGTCACAGCTTCAGTACTCTATGTTTACTATTGTTTAGCGTACTTTTCATTTGACAAATACTACTCACCGGGTTGAACCGCTCTCGCAGATACATTTATAACAAAAGTACCGTCTAGCGTATTCGAGTAGACCGCGAAGACAATATTCATTCGATTACTGAGAGAAACGATGTCGGGAGGTAGTTCGTTCCCGTCATACTCGAAGTGATACCGCTCAAAATTGAGAGTACGAATTAAGGCCATCAAATACCCCGACGAACTCGCGGCCGTTGGCTAGATTGAACTCCAGGAATCGTATATCTATAATGGTGTCGTCAGGAGCTTCGATTTGCCATATTGCAACACTGAACTGGCGATATGAGGACTCAAAGTCCGTGGTCGAGTAGATGGTGGTGGTTTCGTCAAGGGAAAGGCGAATGTCGGCTGTTGATTGAAATATAATTCTTGGAGTGCTCTGATATCTCATTTGGCATAGGATCAATCGAACATTTTCGTATGTAACCAAATCTAATGCATGAGTCTTTATGAAGTGCCTCAATAAAAAAATATTTCATTCACATGTTAAGAATAATTTTATCTCAATAGTTAGAATGTGAATTACATACAATATGGGTTGCTATGTAGAGCAAGCCATAACATTTGTCCTACCTATGTTATATCATAAAGAAAGATTGGGTGTAGGGGATCTTGTAAAATGTCCTTCTTTATTCAGTAAACAGTTTGTTTCTTAATGGGGCTTTTACATATACACTCCGGGGCCCGTACGGCGAGTAAAAACAAACATTTGGGGAATGTTCGGCCGGTGTCCGGCCGGTTGCCGTAAAGTTCCTACGGGCGCCAGGACAGTTTTTTAAGCCGTACGGGCGCCGTGGTGCTGAGTTGGCTGCTCCCAATTCTCCCGGCGTTTTTATCTGACCGTTAGGCCATAGAAAGCCCATAAAGGGCCCGTAGGGCACCTTACGGGTCCTGTGCGGGCTCCGACGGTGCCCGGACGGAACCCTCACGGTTTTGGGGGTCAATTCTCATGAAAAATCTTTACGGGCGCCTTGCGCTGCTCAAGGGTTCCGTACGTGTACCCTACGGCACCCTCACGGGCCCCTCCAGAGCCCCGGGTGATATGCACAAGAATAGGCGTCTGCCGTCCGGGGGCCATTTAAAATGAATATTGCCCGTGCGAGTCCCTCACGGCAGCATCTCGAAATGTACAACGCAGTTTTAAATACAGGAGATGCGGATACCAGAGGACACCCACAGAGTGAGTGATACAAAATGTCCCACTTTTTAAAAGTTGTATTGTTTGAAGTATGAATATTTAATCATGGGTTTCATGATATATCTTGATAGAGTTATCCTACCAATACATTTAGGTACCATTTTCATTTGAATCTCCGCATGAATCACTGAATCAAATATCCAGAAATGGACAATAAATACTAAATTGAAATTGAACATCAGACAATCTTTACAAGACTGCCAGATCTCACTTGCGCCAAGTTGCTAGATGAGGAATAAAATAATGTTTTGAACAAAGACAGCCATTTTTTTTTCAATTATCCAATTAGCCAGACAGACAAAAACACACGCACACACAAACATACACACACACATGTGCGTGTTTGCGGGTCAGTGTGCGTGTGCACGTGTCTGACTGCCTTTGTTCGATGCACTGTTTTATTTCTCACCCAGTAACTTGGCGCAAGTGAGATCTGGCAGTCTTGTAAAGATTGTCTGATATTCAATTTCAATTTAGTATTTATTGTCCATTTCTGGATATTTGATTCAGTGATTCATGCGGAGAGTTGTGGCGAGCTGGCGCGATCTTATGGCAAGCAGTTTTATCATTAAACATATTTCTTGATATCAAGAATTCAATTCTTGATATCACGAAATCGAATTCCTGATATCACTAAATCGAATTCTTGAAGAATTACCATTGCTTTACAACGTAATTTGTTTTCTTGATATCAAGAATAGATTTCTTGATATCAATTCATAATAAAACGGCTTGCCATAAGATCGCGCCAGCTCGCCACAACTCGAGGTTCCAACTCGGCTAAGTGGGAGCCCTGCCGAATTGTTGCGAATTAAGCAGGGCTCCCACTTAGCCGAGTTGGAGCCTCGAGTTGTGGCGAGCTGGCGCGATCTTATGGCAAGCCGTTTTATCATTAAAACATATTTCTTGATATCAAGAAATAATTTAACGTTGTAAAGCAATGGTAATTCTTGATATCAAGAATTGAATTCTTGATATCAAGAAATATGTTTTTATGAAAAAACTGCTTGCCATAAGATCGAGCCAACTCGCCACAACTCGAGGCTCCAACTCGGCTAAGTGGGAGCACTGCTTTATCCCAAATTTCAAGAAGAGCTTTTCGCGAGTTATTGCGAGTGCCTCTTTGAGGCAACTCATCACAACTCGCCATAACTCGCTAATACAACTCGAGGAATGTTTGCGCTGTAGATGATAGAATTTTGGAGTGTAATGCTGTTGTAATTAATTTTGCATCGCATTTCATTTAATTCCATTTTTTTACCATTTCCATACATTTTATTTGATTTAATTTCCTTTGATTTCCTTCGGTTCATTTCAACAGTATTATTCTTTTCAAACGTTTGCATTGACATGTGAAAATAAAGGAGGCGAGGATTCCAGAACGTAAATGCTTGCGTTGGGCGCGCCTCGATTCAATGCATATACTGATATGAAATGGAAGGTAAGACAAAGGTCGTTAATTTCTATTTTTCATTTTCATTATTCCCTTTCCTTTTTACTAGATAGAGCTTACACAGTTCTAATCAGTTTATATTAGAAATTTCATGTATATTGAAGTGAAATGAACTTGTAAAACAAGTTAAGAAATAATTATACCAAAGTCATACTTAAGTAGTTTGTTCAAAGTCAGATAGTTTAAAAGGCGGTGTTAAGTGGGTCTTCCTCCGAACAATTACATTTTTTAGGTTAGTGCACACAAAATGTTGTTTATGAAAATATCTTTACAAACACATTTACCACTTCTGATTTATCTTTAGAACTTTAATTACATAGATATATAGCTAATGATGTTTCAGTTTTTATTTGAGATTTCATGGCCGATAGCGATCTTGTCAAGAGTTGGCACAAGCTAAATTTATATAAACTTTTGCTGGGATCGAGTGTATGTCTTAATATTTCGATCACACCGCCAAGCCGACTCCGAACCGACTCGAAATTGAACAGTTATTGGCCACAGACATAATGTACTGTTTCAGGGCCCTGTTTCATAAAACCTTTCATCAATAACAAATACTAAATACTTATGACAAATTTGCTCTCAGCCAATCAAATGCCACGATTTCAGTAGCTTATAACAGTTTTAGTAACTTGTTATTGATAACAAGTTTTATGAAGCAGGGCCCTGTTCAGTCTCCTGTCGGTCTGGATCCATTATAATGTAATGTGTCGTTTCTGTTTGGTCTGTTGTCGGCCTGGATTCGGTCTCGTCGTTCTGGCTTTGGTACAAACATGGTAATACCTCAGTCACACCAACGAGACCGACACCAGACCGGCAATAAACCGATCAAACAATTACATTACCCCAATAGCAAAAGGTCGGTCGGTTTAAGCTATGGTCACAAATCAGAGCAGCGACCGGCCGATCAGTAGCCTGCTCGGTCGCTGCTGGAATTTAGGCATCGCCCAGCGATTAGGTCGGTGCCGGGCGGCGACCGCCCAGGCACCGAGCGTATTTTGGGCGGCGAGTGAAAAGTGAGCAGGCGCCGCCCAAATTTTAACTCCGCGCTAAAACTTCAGCGGCGACCGAGCCATGCCCTAAAAACGAGCGGTGCCTGGGCGGCCGCCGCCGGGCAGAATTGGTTAAAAACTCGCCGCTCTGCCGCCGAGCAGGCTACTTTTGGGTAATGTGACCATAGCATTAGAGACCGTCTGGAGTCTGTTTGTCGGTGTGACCGAGGTATTGCGATCAAGGAAAGTAATATTTACGTGTGACTAATGCGATCGTCATATTGTATCCAGCTCCGGTGTTCTTATAGTCGCTCACGAACATAACCCAGAGCCAACGAGTTTTAGATTCTACGGTTGCACGTTTTCTGCTCAAGTCTCCGGTGAAAGCGTCACGTAGTGTATCTCTTTTTCCAAGCTCTGTTCCTTCCCCGATGAACAGAATATCTTTCCTGCAATAAATTGACAGTAATTTTCACTATAAAAAGAAAAGAAGTTAACTATTTAAAACCAAATATTTCATGAGATGGTACTGTATTGAAATGTGGCGCTCATTAGCGATTTATATCTGTTTTCTTACTTGAAATAATGGGTATAATACCACATTCTCCCCTAAATGGCCTTACAATATTAAAAGGCAAGTGAGTTATGAGTATGTAAATTCGACAATTTATTGAAAATATTTCATATTTCTTATGTTATTGTATGCTTCGTACATGTTTATCGAATGATATATTGTACATGATTTTTCATTTAATTACTTTTGTAAACATTGTATTCATTGTATTTGTTATTGTTCGAAATTTTGTACTTTGACTTTGAATTTGTATATTTTTGAACGCAGAAATAAAATCAATCAAACAATCAATCAAACAAGTGAACAAGTCCCAGTGAGAAAAATATATTTATTTCATCAACCCTAACCCACTGAATAAGTTGTATCGTTTTCACAATGATACCAATGATTTCAAACACGACTCATGACTATTTGGGTTTTTTTATTTTTATTTTTTATAACCGCTTTTTTTATGCAAGAGGGTCCTTTCGTGTGCCAGAGTCGGCACTTGGACGAAGATTTAGGAGCCTTCGAGAGAATCTCTGATAAACGAAACCAATGAGTTAATGGGACAGCTCTCAGCATAATCCTGGGAGGACATGGATCGTTTTAATAAAGACAAACACGACTTCTGACTTCGGGGAAATTACTTTTGATGACAACCTTTTCAAACTCTAAAAGAAGCCCCAAATTTATCTAGCGGTGATACTTTACCCGTTTTCTGTGTCAAGAAACGACACTCGGACGAAAATGTAGGAACCCCCGGGAGCCTCTATGATGTAAGAAACCAAGGAGTTGTGAGAGTAGTTCTCTGAATGATTCAGCGAGGATATCAGGAAGGTCTGGTCATCTTGTAACTGGAAATCCAGCGGAGATATATCGATGGTCTCCTCTGTTCCCGGGTGCGAATGGAAAATGATATTAACATAATTATATGTATATTTTTAAAATTTGGTGTCGAGGAAAGCGTACTGAAAACTCAAGCATTTCCAATTGAAATTGTGAACGTGTCTTGGTATAGCGCTTCCTTCAATTGATTTCCAACTGAAGGTTCGAATCCAAGCTCAGCACTAATGTCCTTCAACACACAATTGCCACTCTCCACCAAAGTGTAAATGAGTATCTGGCAATTGCTGGGGGAGGGGGTAATAGTTATTGAAGGGCCCTTAAGATGAACAGCATTGATGCAGGCGAGGCTTCCCTGTGTAAACAAATTCATCATATTAATGATATTGAATATTATCCTTTTAAAACAAAAGTGTAAGATTCGAACAAAAATATACATATTTTTATATAAGTGAGCATATAAAGTGACATAGGGCAAAACACTTTCTACATTGGAGTAGCGTGGGCCTAGCCGTGTGGGCGATCCTATCACCGAAATGTAAAACGAATTTAACATGGCTACCGACTTTCCCTTTCCACCCCCTTCTCTCTCTCTCTCTCTCTCACTCCCTCTCTCTCATCTCTCTCTCTCTCCCCTCTCTCTCCCTCCCTCTCTCGCGCTCTTGATTTTTTCTCTCTTTCTTTTATTCACCTTTAAAGTGATTCGGGGGGGGGGGCGTGTCCCTCGTGCCTCTCCAGCTACACCACGAATGTGTGTTTAAATTTAAATCTTATATAACACTGATTTTCTACCTGTTGTTTCTGTTTAACACATTTTGCTACACTGTAAGTAATGGAATAACGCATACTCGTGTACAGATTGGAAGTCATTATGATACCCGAAGCAGAAAAGAAGAGCAAATATTCTATGAAAATTGCCAATCAATTTCAATGTACATTGATACACATCAGCGTGTCATTTTAAGGTATCTATTCTTGTAAAGCGCATATCACATTTTGATATAACGTCTCTATATACAAGCGCTGCCAAAAGGACTTTGGATGTTATTACTCCATTTTTAGATTCCGTGTCCAATACGTTCAGTACACAGTGAACAATAAAGTGGACATTCAAAGAAAATCACAAATATGTCAACTAATGTATCACTAGAAACTGGTAAGCTAACAGATGGCCATCATACAAGTTTTAGGTCAACAACATATCGGGTGATTTATAAAAATACAAATAAAACCAACTCCATGGCATCTGGGATATACGAGAGATTAGCCAGTAAAATAACGATGTTTTAATAATGACGTCACATAATGCACCAATACTGACCAAGCAGACGACATCCCATAAAGAATGAACATAATTGCAAAGCTATTATTTCTCAAATTATAATGAGTTTAGTGTATATAAATGTGATGGCATTTCAAACCATTCAAAAGGGGATATGAAACCGATTCTGATAACTAAAATCGTTTGCTTGTAAATACACAGGATAGGGTTATTAACAATCAAAGAAATCAGACTTCCAAATTGAAAAACCCCCGGAATAATATAAAGGACGGTATTTGTTCCCTCTAGAAACGCCGAACATATACCGCGGGGTGTGCAGCTGAAAATACAATGGCATCTTACTTTGTTTACAAGCGACAGATTCCTTTATTTTTGTATTGCTGCATTTGTCATCAAAAGAAAAACATGCGAGGGGTTTAGAGTGAGGCAATTATACATTTAGCCTGACGGTAGTGAAGTAAGAGAAAGAACTCAAGAGAAGATGAAAAAACAGGCACTGAAAATGTGCGAGATGTCATGGGACATCGTCTGCTTGTGCAAATCATGTCCATACTGTGATGTCAGACATCTCAGCAGCGTTCGGGGAGCCCTTCAGGTGCTATGCCGGGGCTGTATTTTAGCGTTTTGTAATTTATAATAATCATTACTTCGAATGTTTCAAATCATTGAATTGTGAAATCCTTGTCGAATCAAAGATTCATTTTTGAAATAATGAAATTAAAGTTAGTTTTTAAAATCAATGAATATCTACTTTAACTGTCTCTGAAAGTATCATTTCTACTTTATGTTTGTTCTGATCCAAGCTCTATTTTATAGGGCTAACAAACATCATGAATTCTGCTAGATTCATTACGACGCTGTATTGGGTAATATATAGGAAATAACATTATAGAATTGACCTTTCAAGCAGAGGAAAGGAATAGGAGACTATTTGCTTTGTGACATGGAGACGACCTAGTTTAAGGTCGGCAAACACGAGATAAAATGTGCGCGTCTATTAAAAATCGAGGGAAATGTAATTACGACCTGTTTTCAAGTAGAAAATGGATTGATGCAATATTTCCCTTACATAGTTACTCGTCAATTTAGCTGTCAATTTCTTATGGTTAGGCCTAATAACTTAAAGTGCGGGTTAATAGAAAATCACTAATAATTATGGCAAATAGCGTAGTACTAGAAACTGGTAAGCTAACAGATGGCCATCGTGCAAGTTTTAGTTCAACTACATATCGGGTGATTTATAAAAATACAAATAAATCATCCTTTGCAATAATGACATTAAAGTTAGTTTTTTAAATCAATGAATCTTCTCTTTAAGTATTTTACTTCTGCGCCACAACCGAACCCTTACAAGATAATTCATATGTTTAGAAGTAAGGGGGCATATAATGCCACTTTTGGTATCAAAAGATGCTCAGGACAATATAAGTCAAAATTTAAAAAACATCTTAAAATCTATGAAAGTAATCGCAAAATCCGCCTAGCAGGGGGGGGGGGGGTCTTTTTCAGTTCAATATCATGACTTGGTGCGTTGGTTAATTCTAATTCCCGTGTGAAGGTCTGACAGGGTGGAATGGTAATTGTTCCCTTTTCTTTCTTCGATTAAAAACCGCCGTGGGGAATATAGAATTTAATAACTGCATTATTTGATAAGTGGCTCACTTGCCTGCAACTCGATGGCCAAGACTCGACTTTAAGGAAATCAACGTACAGTAATTTCAATAGCCTTGTGAGTCTAAATGAAATGTGAGAACCTGGAAAAAAAATATTACGCAGACCGAAATAGACGTCTGTCTAGAATTAATACCAAAGGCATTAAAGGCCAAGTAGGTTTCTTGACAGTCTTTGTGACCTTGGTCTGGACAATCCGTATTTTTGATCTCTTTTGTTACTCACCTTTCCCGCAGATGTCGAGCAAAAATCCCTCACCGCTGATTGCAGAGTCTGAATTTAACTCCATCCAGGCAATCCGGTGTCGGGTGTTAATCTCTGTCGGTAAGGTGTTACCACTCAGTGTTATCAGCCGAGTCTCCTCCAATCCCGAATCATTCCCGAAACCGACCTTCAAATAGTCGTACCCAGGTTCGAGGTCAAAAGCAGTAAAATTCAAAATGGCGCTGTTGCCATAGGCAACCTCAAAGATCCACGTGACGTGAAGGTTGTTGGGATAGTTGTTTGGGTTGCCGGGTGAAGCTACAGCAACCGATTGGTTGATGGACAATCTGATGTGATGGATATCGTCAGGGGAGTTGTCCAGAGTTACTTGTTATAACAAAGATAAGGGGAAATCAAAGTAGGCAGTCTGAATATTATTATCTGGGATTCGAGGATTTAATTTACATATTATGTCAAATATCCGCATTAGGCCCCGTCATATAAAGAAATGCATTTACTCGATTCGACTTACATTTATTATTTATTAAAAACATTTTGTTTAAATAATGCCCAAGAAACCCTAAACCTAAATGGCATCGCCTTTACCTGTGATAACGGTTGTTTTCGTAGATTACAATAATATGGTTTACTTATTTGTATAATCTTTAATTTTTTTCTTTTTCGAAATCAAATTAAGTTTAATCGGTCAAATCAGTGCCGTGTAACGTTGGTAAAAGTTCAAGCGAGTTTATTGATGCAGAACTTGTGTTGTAAACGGAGGACATCAGATGTCCTCCAGAAACGGCTGTCTCACTACCAGGCAAGTGTATTCATCTTTAACCTGAGTAGCCTGTTGAGTTACAATACATAAAAGTAATTGATATATATATATATATATATGTATATATATATATATCAAGGTCCTTAAACATAACTTGTATATAAACAATTATAATATAATTTAACAAAAATATATTAAAGCCCCTCTAAAGTGTTAGGAGCCCCAAATTCGCCGAAAATTTGATGGCAAAATTTCACTTAAATTGCATCATAATGTGAACGAGGATGCCATTTAAAGCCCCACTGTACTACTTGTAACTACTTGCTCCCCCTATATAGAAAACAATGCCTAAGGTGTGCCTGTTGGTCCCCCATGATCCTCTTTTTCTTATGTTAATTGAGAGCTGAGTTGGTGAGATAACCACCTGTCAGTGACCACGCTAATCCCTCTATTCCCGCATGGCCAAACTAGTACAGAGGGGCTTTAAGACGCACTTCTGCAAAGATTTCCCCCAGAAAATGTGTTTAAAGACAATATTGGTAAGAGAATACATAATTTGGATTTTCTGTTGTATGCAGAAAAACTTAATTTTGTATTCTTTCATCAATATTCGACTTCAAACACATTCGTTTTGAAAATCCTTGCAGAAATGTGTCTTGACATCCTTTTTCACATTTTGCCATCAAATTGTTGAGGCTTCCAACACTTAACAGGGGTTTTAAACGGTACTGGGGGGGGGGGGGGCGTTTCATGAAACAATTAGTCGGTGGTTTTCACCGACTAATATCATGTTCACCGACAATTCTTTTGTCACCGACTATTTTCCAGGCTTGTGATTGATCACATTTAGTCAGCGCTGACTAAATTGTCGGTGAACATGATTTTAGTCGGTGAAAACCACCGACTAATTGTTACATGAAACGCCCCCCCTGGTCTTCCACAGGGCTCTGCATGAAACACAAACAAATATTTACATTTTTCATTAAATGCACCATTAACTATACACTTAAGGCACAAGTAAATACTACAGCTTCAAACGATAGGAATGTAAAGATCGAGAAAGCATGAGTAAGAGGGCGGAGAGAGTTCATTACGTGATATAACTGTAGAAGGAGGGAGATACGATAAGACTCATCTTGAAAGAGCAATGGCTACTTTGTAAAACCATTAGTTCGCTTCCATCCATAATGCTTGTTTGAACTTAAAAAATGAAAGTAAGGCAAATGCCTGTCACGCCTTCCCTGCCATTTCACCGTTGAAAGGATTGCAAAGAATACACATCAATTACTTAAAATCATTGCCCCATTAGTAATATTTATTTTTTATTCGTCATGCGTCCTGTTCTTTGCTTGATATAGCTTTCTTCAGGTGAATATATTCATCAGCATAACTTGATCATTCTTTGACAAAAAGGTAGGGAAAGTGTTATGTATATTTTTTGCTTAATGGCTAACATATAGCGCTCTTATGATATGTTACATTTTTCGTTTCGTTACACTTGCTTGAAAGCTAATGGAAAATTGATATCCGACCAAACTCGAGCATTTTTTTTTCTTCAATCAAACTTAAGTCTACTTCTTTTTGTGTTCTTTCTAAGAATCTTTATTATCAAACACATTTATATGTACTTTTAATTTTCTTAAACAGTTTGTTGTGTATCTTAGGAGGAAAAGAATTAGTTTCGCTTTTACTTCTCGAAATCTAAGAAAGTTACAAGGTCATTTTCCTTTAAACCCGTCAGAGCTGGGAATGCACAGTGGTATATAAAAGTTTCAAACGATATATTTCATCTATTCTATTATTTCTTGTTTTGGCGTAGAAATCAAAAAGTAAAATGATAATGGCACAGGTAGCAATTATTTGAAGTGTTTTTTTCTGCTGAGACGACACGCTTTGAGTGGTGATGTATCTCCTCCAGTAGTAGTATAGTATAATGATACAGTGCTTTTATGGCGCATAATATCACTGCCCTAGCGTGCTGTAAATGCCTGACTGTAACTCGGTCAAAATGCTGTTTAAACAGTTCTTTCCCTCTAAAATCTTATTGACTATTTCTTCCACTGTGTCATTTTTCTATAGTTGCTTTTTTTCTCCAAGTCATTTTTCAAATTATTCAGCGATTGAAATCAAATGCCACGCACACAAAAATATATAAACCTTAATATTTTCTGCTTCACTGACATTTACTTGACAAACTTCTATTTGAATAGAAATTCACTTAAAAGAAAATTATTTCAGCGTTCGTGTTCCTATAACCAAACAGCAGTTTGACGAATGTTGGACGTCTTTGCTCATCAATAAACATTTACCTTTCAAAATCGTTCAAATTGAACAAAGCTCCCATAATGAATCCAAAGCAAAACCTATATGGGATGTCAAAGGTCACAATTGTAGTTGTCTCTTTGGTCCAGCGTTCTCAACCGGGGCACACGAGATGCCGCAACACATGTTTATGGTTGCCGTGAGAGATTATAAGTAATTTGTATTTTGTGTTAACTATCATTATTTTGGAATAACGTCTTTCGTGAAATCCAAATAAAAGAAACCGTTATAGTAGGTTATTTCAGAAAATAGCAAATTGAAAGAAATATGGTGATAGTGGGGCAGCGAAGTGCAAGCATACCTCCATAATTGAGCAACGATGTGCACGAATAGCCTTCTACTTGACAGCGATGTGCCCTAATATATATTAAATCTTTTAATATCGAAATTTATTTGCATCACTCGCTCGCAACTTTTAGAAAAATTATAGTTCTAGACAATGAGATACCTGTATCTCTTCATATTTGTGCATCAGATTGACCGCACCTTTTGATTTATGTATAATGTATGCGGCAGAGAGGTGCCTGCACAGTTAATTCTGTATTTTATCTAGTGTATTGATTAACAAGTTTGTTTTTTATCATAACGATATTTAAAATTTAGAAATAAATGTATTCATGTGTACATGGCACTTGACGAGTTTCAGAGTGATGCGAAATTAATCTTTTGTTAACTATTGTGGGATTGGGGTGACGCGAAACTTTTTATATTTTTATCTTTATTTTTTATATTTTGTTTCTGCTTCAGCTCACAATCTGCGCAGTCTTCCAAACGTTCAGTTATGTTGGTGGCACACTTATTAGTCCTTCAAAACAATAATAAACCTTGGCGTTGCATTTGATTCTTGCGTGTCGATGTCTCACCCTATTTCTCACATCTGTAGCATGGTTAGGTTTTATTTAAGGAATATTTCTAGAACCAGAAAGTTTATTGACCAGTCTGCCATAATGCTGTTCGTTCTTTAGTTCTATTCCGTATAGATTATTGTTATGGGCTATTGACTAAATTGGGTCGAGTGCAACGGCTACAAAATTGGGCAGCCCGATTGATATTTCAGGTTTCTAGGGACCATCCATCTCAGCCACTCTTGAGATCATTACACTGGCTTCCCTTTGAAACAAAGAATACTTTTTAAATTACTGTTATGTTGTTTGTCTACAAAATACTCAATAACCAAGCTCCACAATATTTATATACCTGTTGAATTTATAAACACCTCCAGGGCATTTAGGTCAGCCAGTGATCCTCCCCGTTTCACATATTCAGTTACTTGCACATTAGCCGGTGATAGGACACTAGAGGTGTCGCGGACGAGTGGATACGTCGCCGGACTGGCGTTATCAAGGTCCGCGGTTCGAATCCCACCGCCGCACTAACGTCCTTTCGCAACACAGACATTGATCTACTTTGCCACACTCCACCTGGAGTTTCCACTACATTTTGATCCAATATGGCCAGGCCAGGGGATAGTTGTCTGGGGGTAGTTGTCCTATGGGGTAGTTGTCCTTGGGGGGTAGTTGTCCTAGAGGGTGGTTGCCTTGTGTGTCCGGATACGTTTTTTCAGTCCCCCCCCCCCCCCCCCCTCCCGCGCGATACGTGGAAGCTTTGTTATTCTTCAAATTATTAGAGCAAGAAGATGATTCGTTGTACCGTTCTCGGCTATTCATCCTTGTCTGAATTCACTTTCCCCAATCCGCGAAAGCTTTGATGTTTTAATACATTATTAGACAGAAAGAAGACGACTTGTTGTACCGTTCTTTACTCTTAATCCATGTCTGAATTCAGCTTTGATGTTTCAATAAATTATTAGGCAGAAAGAAGACGACTCGTTGTACCGTTCTTTACTCTTGATCCTTGGCTGAATTCAGCTTTGACGTTTCATTAAATTATAACTATTAATCCTCGTCTGAATTAAGTTTCCCCCACCCGTGCAAAGCGCGGAAGCCTTGTCATTTGTATTATTGTTAGAGAAAGAAGACGATTCGTTGGACTGTTTTCGACCCTTAATCCTTGTCTGGCTTCAGTTTCCCCGCCCAACGCGAAAGCTTTGATGTTTCATTAAATTATTAGACAGAAAGAAGACGATTCGTTGTACAGTTCTTTACTCTTGATCCTGGTCTGAATTCAGTTCCTCCCCTCCCGCGCGAAGCGCGGAAGCTTTGACGTTTCATTTAATTAAAACTCTTAATCCTCGTCTGAATTCAGTTTCTCTCCCTCCCGCGCGAAGCGCGGAAGGTTTGACGTTTCGTTAAATTACTAGAGAAAGAAGACGATTCGATGTACTGTTTTTTACTTTTGATCCTTGTCTGAATTCAGTTCCTCCCGCGCGAAGCGCGGAAGCTTTTACGTTTCATTAAATTAAAACTCTTAATCCTCGTCTGAATTCAGTTTCTCTCCCTCCCGTGCGAAGCGCGGAAGCTTTTACGTTTCGTTAAATTACTAGAGAAAGAAGACGATTCGATGTACTGGTTTCGACCCAAAATCCTTGTCTGAATTCAGTTTCCACCCTCCAGCGCGAAGAGCGGAAGCTTTGACCTTTTCATTCAATTATAAGAGAAAGAAGACGATTCGATGTACCGTTCTTTACTCTTGATCCTTGTCTGAATTAAGTTACCCCCACCCGCGCGAAGCGCGGAAGTTTGACGTTTCATTAAATTATAACTCTTAATCCTCGTCTGAATTAAGTTTCATTGACGTTTCATTAAATTATAACTCTTAATCCTCGTCTGAATTCAGTCCCCCCCCCCCGCGTAGTACGGAAGCTTTTACATTTTTCATTCAATTATTAGAGAAAGAAGACGATTCGTTGTATTGTTTTCTGCCCTTAAAGGTGATACAAAATTTGGGGAAATTTTGACAATTGGGTGGATAGAGATTCTTTCCAACTTTGATATATTTGGGTACCCCTGTGGATGTATTATAAGCACTAGAAAATTGAGCCCCTAAAACACTTCCGCTTTCGAGAAAAATAGCGCCTACGGCTGTACAATGGTAGCTGGGACCATGAAAATTTCAGAATATGTTGTTGTGATATAATATTTCCAAACGGGAATAGCTAATCGGTCGATTTTAGTCAAGAAACATTCTGTTGTAGCTTAAATAATATCTCGACCTTGAGAGGGAGCTATGAAACATAAACAGTTAATTAATTACAATTTCATAACTTCAGACTTAATTTCAACCGCGACAGCGCTCACTGAATATTGTAGGCTCGCATATGCTTCCAATATGTTCATATGAACCAAATTCATGACCCCATACCAAAACTTTGTATAAAAATACCTTTAATCCTTGTCTGAATTTAGTTTCTCCGCCCAGCGCGGAAGCTTTAATGTTTCATTGAATTATTAGAGAGAAAGACGACGACTCGTCGTACTGTTTTCGACTCTTAATCCTTGTCTGAATTCAGTTTCCCCCCCCCCTTCCGCGCAAAGCGCGGAAACTTTGACCTTTTCATTGAATTATTAGAGAAAGAAGACGATTGGGGTAAAGTTTTGGGTTAGGATTAGGTTTAGTGTTAGCAAATAAGATTTTAATTTCTAAGAGAAAGCGTTGGTCAACGTCTGGGCCCTTTAACAGAAAAACTACAATTTGTTTTGTCTCCACAAATCGTATTAGTTCAATAATTGTAACTGTACAACAAATTGCAATGTGCAAGTAATTTCAAGTTACATATAATAATCCATGGTAAGATGTCATCAATTGAGCAAGACTAGGAATACATTTTTGTTATCATGATCGCAAGTTGATTTTTCTTTGAAGGTGCCCTGGACATAATAGCAAAGAAGTATTATTTTCAAGTTGCTCCAGCGATAGAATTGCGACATTCTCACTGTTTTTGTTCCTTATTTGGCGAAATATTCCTCCTCGTTTTTAATTAATATCAGTTTCGTATGATAATGTTCACCCTATTTTGTTTGTTTGTCAGTAATTCTTGTTTATATGCGCTTTGAATCTAATGAACAGGCGTTTTATAAATGATATATTATTATTAGTATTATAAGTTTCTATGGCATAACTCGTCACATCCGTTTGAACAATCATCTTTATCTTACAACCATGCGATCGATAAAGATTGCAAAACATCTTGGACTTACCTGCAAGCGTTTCTCTTCGGAATAAAACGCATAAGAAACAGCTGATGGCAACCTGAAATCTAACTGAAGGGGAAAAAGGCATGATTACTCCTCTCCCTCCTCTCAGCGACAGGAGAAAGATTCCTTGTTTGATGTTTCTCTTCCAGATTTGCCAGGTTTTTTTTTTTCTTCAATAAAAGCTACGTTTGAAAGACTTTGAATTCAGCGGCGATGCATACTTCATCGCTTTCTCGAGCCGATCGATGATTCTTCACACAATTACGCATGCGACTCTCGAATTCATTTGGAATGTTCTTTCTCATCTATATAGTTGTAAGCCTGGAGGAGAATTAATTCTGATCTTCGCCGGTGAGCTATACCTCTGAAAGGGAGATTTGAGTTGCAATGAAGACTTTATATCGGAATTATGGGTGTCGGTGATATAAGGCGCATGCGCTGTTTGCAATAAGAAAAGAAAATGCGGTCCCTTGCGCCGTGACACCCCTCCCCCCACCACATTCTTTCAAAAGCACATTAACCAGTGTCAGAAGGAACACTTATGGAATAACGTCAATCTTTTCAAGTCGATACCTTGATATTGACGTGATTTTCACGTGAATTTTTTATTAAGCTAGAACCGTAGAGCCCCCCCCCCCCCACGCCCCCCACGCCCCCCCACGCCCCCCACGCCCCCCCCCCGCCCCCCTAGCATGCAACAGAATCGAAGCCCCTTTGTTTTCAATCTAAAAATATTAAATCTAATATTATTTGTCTTGGCCGGTCGCATGCTACGTCGCAAAAATAAATGTAATTTGTCAAAGTGTGTTGGTAAAATGCAATGAATGCTATCAGTACGTATTAAATGTTGCGTTTCCGGCTCCCCCCCCCCCCCCCCCTAGGAAGGGCAAGAAAATCGCTGACCTTGCATGCAACAGGAGCTCATCGTTTTCATTATTTTAACAAAATGTTCAATCTAACACCTGTGGTTCCTTCTAGATACTTTCAAATGTTGAATTCATTTCATTTGATGTGATTTGAGTTGATGTTAAGTTATTTCCATATTTAGATGTACATCACTTTTATACACCATTTTGGTTAGATTTTTGTATCTGATTGACTTTTTTACCAACAGCAAATAAGTACCATTCATTTCATACAACGATATTTATAAGTACAAAAAGAGAAAATATTAGTTGGTAAAAATTGGCCGGATAATACGGTGCTAGATGATCTACGCCTTACAGCTAAACAATGTACACAAAATCACAAATGTATTTTGTACAAATCCGACCTTCAGAAAACAAAACAACAACAAAAACAAAGAATTTAATTCACCATTACAATCAATACAACAAAAAAATAGATAACTCTAACAATGTCTTACAAGATACAAACTGATAATATCAAATATAGTTTGTGTACATAATTATACAAAATATTTGCATGGATTTCCGATTTATGATTTGTTTCAACAAATAATGTGTTGTAACAGAATCTGACACTAATAGGTAATCAGTATTACCGCAAGAGACAACTTCTTGTGGAGTAGCTACACTCTAGAATATCGCAGCAATCTATCAAAATATGAGGCAAATTTGTATTAAACGGATCCAACATGAAAGGAGTCGAGCTGTATGAGTTCTTCACTCTCTTTATGCAAAACAAAGCACGAACTGCCATTTTCTGTGAATACAATATGCTTATTGATAGGCTGTAACCTTATATTGCTTTCCCCCCACATGTGTGGTTTTATCTACGTTTTATACGACAATGGATAATGTCAAAGTGCGCCTATATAATTTTGTTAGGAACAAAATGTCGCGATCTAAAAAACACTCTAACTTTCATGATACACTGATTAACATAACGATTATGACTATTCCATGGCAGATTTTATCATAAATTGCAACATCAACCTTTTTGATTTCCTCTCCAGCTATTGTCAGTTTACCATTTAATAACTATTTTTAATCTTTCTACTTATAAACATGAAATAAGTTTTCATTGAATTGGTTGTAACTATGTTAGCAATACACCAAATTTTCTGAAAATTTTCGAAATGCGAGGAACGAGGGAAGAGTGACGTAATGAGCAAAAACGTTTTTTTTTTTTTTTTGGGGGGGGGGGGGGAGAAAAAAATCCGCATCATCACCGCTCTTACATGTTACATGCAGGCCCCGCGGAACGTTTTTCAAGGTGGGAGTGGGGGGGGGGGGGCTAAAGTATATGCGATCAGATAGAGCAAATCAAGTGGGGCGTAAATTGGCGTGGGGTCCAGGGGCGGAGCCCCATGAAGCTCAGAGTTTTTAGGCATTTAATAAGGGTCAGATGAGCATATTTTGATACCTTATTTTGTGACACTTGCATGCAGGTCACTATAATCGGAGTGGGGTCCAGGGGGCGAAGCCCCCAGAAGCTCAGCGGTTGTAGGCTTTTGAATATGGTCAGATGAGCATGCAGTGGCCCGCCGAGGGCCCTGGTGGGGTCCAGGGGGCGGAGCCCCCGGAAGCTCAGGTGTTTTATGCATTTAGCCTTCCCTCTATTAAGGTTGATGATGATGTTATCACTCCATCTAAATCATGTAGAAATCTTGGAGTTTTATTTGATTCTACAATGTCCATGTCAGTTCAGATCCCGGCTGTTTGTAAATCTGTCAGGTATCAACTACGTAATTTAGGCATTATTCGCAAGTATTTAACCCGCTCGGCCACAGAAAAATAGTTCATTCCCTCATATCGTCTCGACTGGACTTTGGTAATGCACTTTTGTTTCAGCTGCCACAATCTCAACTCTCACGGTTACAAAAATTACAAAATTCAGCAGCCCGTATTGTTACCCTTACCAGACGTACTTCTCACATTACTCCTGTTTTGTCTTCACTACATTGGTTACCTGTTGAATCCCGTATTGTATTTAAATTATTATTGCTTGTTTTTCACTGTATACATGGATCTGCCCCAGAGTACAATATTAATTTGTTAATGCCTTGAATCCTCCCAGACGCTTAAGATCTTCCGATTTTCAATTGCTTGTTGTTCCGAAAACTAAGAAATCATGGGGGGATCGGTCATTTGCACACGCTGGACCTATATGGAACCAATTGCCACAACATATTCGTTATATTTCAAGTGTAGATTGCTTTAAACATGCCCTTAAAACTCATTTGTTCAAAGCGGCTTTTCAGTAGATTTAGTTTTATTTTCACATTGTCGTTGTTCATTTTTGTGTGTATTTTTGTGTACTTATATCTTTTCTTCTCCATGCGCTTTGAACACATTATTCGTGTGGAGTTGGCGCATTACAAATACTTATTATTATTATTATTATTTTTAATTGTGGTCAGCTGAGCAACCAGGGGCTCGCCTTAGGGCCCTTGGTGGGGTATAGGGGCAGCAACATTTGTAAATTAGTCACTGGTATCGAATTAGAAAATGAGTTTTATCGGGAGGGGGGGGGGGGAGGGGGGGGGAGGGGGGGGGGGACTGCCCCAAGCCCGAGTGAGTGAGCATAATTAATGAGAGGGGTGAAGGTGACGAAAGTGATTACCCCCTCATAGGTTTTGAACTTTTGTTGTATTACAGAATTATATTCCTTAGCAAAACTATAGTATGAAAACAAACAATATACACTTTACTTTTCTACAATATTTACTTGTACATTTTGAAGGATATTATGCGAGGGAGCAAAGCTCCCGAGCCAGAAGATTTTCGCATTTTTATTTGTCTAAACGCTGCACTCTTGGGCCCTCCAAAGCCTAATAGTGTGTTACAATCTTTAGTCAGTATTTGCTGTACATTATTTTTTTTGCACTTTTTCAAATTTTCTGGGGGGGGGGGACGATCCCCCCCCCCCCCCCCCCACACAAATCGAGGGGCCTGGGGGGACGTGTCGGAGTACCCCAGATACGCCACTGAACCTGTTCCGGTTTGTCCACCAGCTGAACAAGAGACTGAATTAAAAAAAAAATGCATCGATTTGTTCGAATTTCAGTAAGTGCATCCCCAGTTTTTCCTTTTTGAAGGCTATCTTATATTCCTCGTCTCTGTAATCTTTCAGAATAATTATTTATTACTTTCTGTACGCGGATGGCAGAGTTCCTTATTTTCTGGAAATGAAAAAGATATACTTTACTAGAGATATGATACAATTTATTACAAACAAATTCCAGCAGTATTGCCGGATATTCCCATAAAAATGGGTTTCCAATCATCCATGTCTCTACTCTCTTTTGAACTCTCTTTTCGTTTATAAAGCCCCTTGTAATTGTTTGTATCGAAACTCTCTTTGTTTATTACATAACATTGTATATTTAATGTTTGTGATTTTTGTGAATGTTTCTTTCAATTCCCTCATTAATTTACCGTCTGTATATACACGACTTGTAATCTTTTAAAAATAAATCCCAAGATATTCACTGCCGCGCGCGCGCCATCTAGCGACAACAGTCATGTGATCACATGAGAGATCTTTTTTTCACAACAATCTTCGACATAACCAAGGCAAGGTTGATCAATAAAATAAAGGTAATAATGCTTTTACGTAAACATTTTCCATTTACCGCTAAGGCATTAGTTGTGAATTTGAAAGACGATGTTGTTAGTATTCAGAATTGCCACTGGTGGTATTTGTGGTGTTGTCTATTTTGTCTGGTTTGTTTTGATTGAAACATAGACTAACAAGTTAGAGTATTCAGTATAGGCGCTCGCGGTGCTGACCTTCCCATTCATCAACGTCGTCCCCGAAGCTGCAGGGCAGCGAGCTGACCACACATACTGTAGCTGCATTACTATCCTGGCTGTGTATTATTATTAAAAACTGTTTTTCAACACCACTGTACAAACCTCAACTGATTTCACTCAAGACAATTGATGACACCTAAATAGCAGTAAAATACATTTTTTCAACTGACTGATGACGTTGTTAGAAAGAATAATTTGAAAATTCAAATCGTGACGTGGCTATTATAGAATGTGAAATTTTCGGACTTACTTAGATCTATATGAATTATCCAATTTGTATCTCAGATCCGCGAAGCAGTACGTTCATGCATTCGAAATATTACCCAGCGGCCGATATATTTCCGGGTCCACCTACCAAAACATAGCCAATGGCCAATCAGAGCACTCGTTTCGTGGGAGTTCGTTGGTCAAGCCGGGCCGACTCGTATGTAGCTACGGTAGCTATTGGACGTTCGAAAACAATGTCTTACAAGATACAAACTGATAATATCAAATATAGTTTGTGTACATAATTATACAAAATATTTGCATGGATTTCCGATTTATGATTTGTTTCAACAAATAATGTGTTGTAACAGAATCTGACACTAATAGGTAATCAGTATTACCGCAAGAGACAACTTCTTGTGGAGTAGCTACACTCTAGAATATCGCAGCAATCTATCAAAATATGAGGCAAATTTGTATTAAACGGATCCAACATGAAAGGAGTCGAGCTGTATGAGTTCTTCACTCTCTTTATGCAAAACAAAGCACGAACTGCCATTTTCTGTGAATACAATATGCTTATTGATAGGCTGTAACCTTATATTGCTTTCCCCCCACATGTGTGGTTTTATCTACGTTTTATACGACAATGGATAATGTCAAAGTGCGCCTATATAATTTTGTTAGGAACAAAATGTCGCGATCTAAAAAACACTCTAACTTTCATGATACACTGATTAACATAACGATTATGACTATTCCATGGCAGATTTTATCATAAATTGCAACATCAACCTTTTTGATTTCCTCTCCAGCTATTGTCAGTTTACCATTTAATAACTATTTTTAATCTTTCTACTTATAAACATGAAATAAGTTTTCATTGAATTGGTTGTAACTATGTTAGCAATACACCAAATTTTCTGAAAATTTTCGAAATGCGAGGAACGAGGGAAGAGTGACGTAATGAGCAAAAACGTTTTTTTTTTTTTTTTTGGGGGGGGGAGAAAAAAATCCGCATCATCACCGCTCTTACATGTTACATGCAGGCCCCGCGGAACGTTTTTCAAGGTGGGAGTGGGGGGGGGGGGCTAAAGTATATGCGATCAGATAGAGCAAATCAAGTGGGGCGTAAATTGGCGTGGGGTCCAGGGGCGGAGCCCCATGAAGCTCAGAGTTTTTAGGCATTTAATAAGGGTCAGATGAGCATATTTTGATACCTTATTTTGTGACACTTGCATGCAGGTCACTATAATCGGAGTGGGGTCCAGGGGGCGAAGCCCCCAGAAGCTCAGCGGTTGTAGGCTTTTGAATATGGTCAGATGAGCATGCAGTGGCCCGCCGAGGGCCCTGGTGGGGTCCAGGGGGCGGAGCCCCCGGAAGCTCAGGTGTTTTATGCATTTAGCCTTCCCTCTATTAAGGTTGATGATGATGTTATCACTCCATCTAAATCATGTAGAAATCTTGGAGTTTTATTTGATTCTACAATGTCCATGTCAGTTCAGATCCCGGCTGTTTGTAAATCTGTCAGGTATCAACTACGTAATTTAGGCATTATTCGCAAGTATTTAACCCGCTCGGCCACAGAAAAATAGTTCATTCCCTCATATCGTCTCGACTGGACTTTGGTAATGCACTTTTGTTTCAGCTGCCACAATCTCAACTCTCACGGTTACAAAAATTACAAAATTCAGCAGCCCGTATTGTTACCCTTACCAGACGTACTTCTCACATTACTCCTGTTTTGTCTTCACTACATTGGTTACCTGTTGAATCCCGTATTGTATTTAAATTATTATTGCTTGTTTTTCACTGTATACATGGATCTGCCCCAGAGTACAATATTAATTTGTTAATGCCTTGAATCCTCCCAGACGCTTAAGATCTTCCGATTTTCAATTGCTTGTTGTTCCGAAAACTAAGAAATCATGGGGGGATCGGTCATTTGCACACGCTGGACCTATATGGAACCAATTGCCACAACATATTCGTTATATTTCAAGTGTAGATTGCTTTAAACATGCCCTTAAAACTCATTTGTTCAAAGCGGCTTTTCAGTAGATTTAGTTTTATTTTCACATTGTCGTTGTTCATTTTTGTGTGTATTTTTGTGTACTTATATCTTTTCTTCTCCATGCGCTTTGAACACATTATTCGTGTGGAGTTGGCGCATTACAAATACTTATTATTATTATTATTATTTTTAATTGTGGTCAGCTGAGCAACCAGGGGCTCGCCTTAGGGCCCTTGGTGGGGTATAGGGGCAGCAACATTTGTAAATTAGTCACTGGTATCGAATTAGAAAATGAGTTTTATCGGGAGGGGGGGGGGGGGAGGGGGGGGGGGAGGGGGGGGGGGGGACTGCCCCAAGCCCGAGTGAGTGAGCATAATTAATGAGAGGGGTGAAGGTGACGAAAGTGATTACCCCCTCATAGGTTTTGAACTTTTGTTGTATTACAGAATTATATTCCTTAGCAAAACTATAGTATGAAAACAAACAATATACACTTTACTTTTCTACAATATTTACTTGTACATTTTGAAGGATATTATGCGAGGGAGCAAAGCTCCCGAGCCAGAAGATTTTCGCATTTTTATTTGTCTAAACGCTGCACTCTTGGGCCCTCCAAAGCCTAATAGTGTGTTACAATCTTTAGTCAGTATTTGCTGTACATTATTTTTTTTGCACTTTTTCAAATTTTCTGGGGGGGGGGACGATCCCCCCCCCCCCACACAAATCGAGGGGCCTGGGGGGACGTGTCGGAGTACCCCAGATACGCCACTGAACCTGTTCCGGTTTGTCCACCAGCTGAACAAGAGACTGAATTAAAAAAAAAATGCATCGATTTGTTCGAATTTCAGTAAGTGCATCCCCAGTTTTTCCTTTTTGAAGGCTATCTTATATTCCTCGTCTCTGTAATCTTTCAGAATAATTATTTATTACTTTCTGTACGCGGATGGCAGAGTTCCTTATTTTCTGGAAATGAAAAAGATATACTTTACTAGAGATATGATACAATTTATTACAAACAAATTCCAGCAGTATTGCCGGATATTCCCATAAAAATGGGTTTCCAATCATCCATGTCTCTACTCTCTTTTGAACTCTCTTTTCGTTTATAAAGCCCCTTGTAATTGTTTGTATCGAAACTCTCTTTGTTTATTACATAACATTGTATATTTAATGTTTGTGATTTTTGTGAATGTTTCTTTCAATTCCCTCATTAATTTACCGTCTGTATATACACGACTTGTAATCTTTTAAAAATAAATCCCAAGATATTCACTGCCGCGCGCGCGCCATCTAGCGACAACAGTCATGTGATCACATGAGAGATCTTTTTTTCACAACAATCTTCGACATAACCAAGGCAAGGTTGATCAATAAAATAAAGGTAATAATGCTTTTACGTAAACATTTTCCATTTACCGCTAAGGCATTAGTTGTGAATTTGAAAGACGATGTTGTTAGTATTCAGAATTGCCACTGGTGGTATTTGTGGTGTTGTCTATTTTGTCTGGTTTGTTTTGATTGAAACATAGACTAACAAGTTAGAGTATTCAGTATAGGCGCTCGCGGTGCTGACCTTCCCATTCATCAACGTCGTCCCCGAAGCTGCAGGGCAGCGAGCTGACCACACATACTGTAGCTGCATTACTATCCTGGCTGTGTATTATTATTAAAAACTGTTTTTCAACACCACTGTACAAACCTCAACTGATTTCACTCAAGACAATTGATGACACCTAAATAGCAGTAAAATACATTTTTTCAACTGACTGATGACGTTGTTAGAAAGAATAATTTGAAAATTCAAATCGTGACGTGGCTATTATAGAATGTGAAATTTTCGGACTTACTTAGATCTATATGAATTATCCAATTTGTATCTCAGATCCGCGAAGCAGTACGTTCATGCATTCGAAATATTACCCGGCGGCCGATATATTTCCGGGTCCACCTACCAAAACATAGCCAATGGCCAATCAGAGCACTCGTTTCGTGGGAGTTCGTTGGTCAAGCCGGGCCGACTCGTATGTAGCTACGGTAGCTATTGGACGTTCGAAAACAATGTCTTACAAGATACAAACTGATAATATCAAATATAGTTTGTGTACATAATTATACAAAATATTTGCATGGATTTCCGATTTATGATTTGTTTCAACAAATAATGTGTTGTAACAGAATCTGACACTAATAGGTAATCAGTATTACCGCAAGAGACAACTTCTTGTGGAGTAGCTACACTCTAGAATATCGCAGCAATCTATCAAAATATGAGGCAAATTTGTATTAAACGGATCCAACATGAAAGGAGTCGAGCTGTATGAGTTCTTCACTCTCTTTATGCAAAACAAAGCACGAACTGCCATTTTCTGTGAATACAATATGCTTATTGATAGGCTGTAACCTTATATTGCTTTCCCCCCACATGTGTGGTTTTATCTACGTTTTATACGACAATGGATAATGTCAAAGTGCGCCTATATAATTTTGTTAGGAACAAAATGTCGCGATCTAAAAAACACTCTAACTTTCATGATACACTGATTAACATAACGATTATGACTATTCCATGGCAGATTTTATCATAAATTGCAACATCAACCTTTTTGATTTCCTCTCCAGCTATTGTCAGTTTACCATTTAATAACTATTTTTAATCTTTCTACTTATAAACATGAAATAAGTTTTCATTGAATTGGTTGTAACTATGTTAGCAATACACCAAATTTTCTGAAAATTTTCGAAATGCGAGGAACGAGGGAAGAGTGACGTAATGAGCAAAAACGTTTTTTTTTTTTTTTTTGGGGGGGGGAGAAAAAAATCCGCATCATCACCGCTCTTACATGTTACATGCAGGCCCCGCGGAACGTTTTTCAAGGTGGGAGTGGGGGGGGGGGGGGGCTAAAGTATATGCGATCAGATAGAGCAAATCAAGTGGGGCGTAAATTGGCGTGGGGTCCAGGGGCGGAGCCCCATGAAGCTCAGAGTTTTTAGGCATTTAATAAGGGTCAGATGAGCATATTTTGATACCTTATTTTGTGACACTTGCATGCAGGTCACTATAATCGGAGTGGGGTCCAGGGGGCGAAGCCCCCAGAAGCTCAGCGGTTGTAGGCTTTTGAATATGGTCAGATGAGCATGCAGTGGCCCGCCGAGGGCCCTGGTGGGGTCCAGGGGGCGGAGCCCCCGGAAGCTCAGGTGTTTTATGCATTTAGCCTTCCCTCTATTAAGGTTGATGATGATGTTATCACTCCATCTAAATCATGTAGAAATCTTGGAGTTTTATTTGATTCTACAATGTCCATGTCAGTTCAGATCCCGGCTGTTTGTAAATCTGTCAGGTATCAACTACGTAATTTAGGCATTATTCGCAAGTATTTAACCCGCTCGGCCACAGAAAAATAGTTCATTCCCTCATATCGTCTCGACTGGACTTTGGTAATGCACTTTTGTTTCAGCTGCCACAATCTCAACTCTCACGGTTACAAAAATTACAAAATTCAGCAGCCCGTATTGTTACCCTTACCAGACGTACTTCTCACATTACTCCTGTTTTGTCTTCACTACATTGGTTACCTGTTGAATCCCGTATTGTATTTAAATTATTATTGCTTGTTTTTCACTGTATACATGGATCTGCCCCAGAGTACAATATTAATTTGTTAATGCCTTGAATCCTCCCAGACGCTTAAGATCTTCCGATTTTCAATTGCTTGTTGTTCCGAAAACTAAGAAATCATGGGGGGATCGGTCATTTGCACACGCTGGACCTATATGGAACCAATTGCCACAACATATTCGTTATATTTCAAGTGTAGATTCCTTTAAACATGCCCTTAAAACTCATTTGTTCAAAGCGGCTTTTCAGTAGATTTAGTTTTATTTTCACATTGTCGTTGTTCATTTTTGTGTGTATTTTTGTGTACTTATATCTTTTCTTCTCCATGCGCTTTGAACACATTATTCGTGTGGAGTTGGCGCATTACAAATACTTATTATTATTATTATTATTTTTAATTGTGGTCAGCTGAGCAACCAGGGGCTCGCCTTAGGGCCCTTGGTGGGGTATAGGGGCAGCAACATTTGTAAATTAGTCACTGGTATCGAATTAGAAAATGAGTTTTATCGGGAGGGGGGGGGGGGAGGGGGGGGGGGAGGGGGGGGGACTGCCCCAAGCCCGAGTGAGTGAGCATAATTAATGAGAGGGGTGAAGGTGACGAAAGTGATTACCCCCTCATAGGTTTTGAACTTTTGTTGTATTACAGAATTATATTCCTTAGCAAAACTATAGTATGAAAACAAACAATATACACTTTACTTTTCTACAATATTTACTTGTACATTTTGAAGGATATTATGCGAGGGAGCAAAGCTCCCGAGCCAGAAGATTTTCGCATTTTTATTTGTCTAAACGCTGCACTCTTGGGCCCTCCAAAGCCTAATAGTGTGTTACAATCTTTAGTCAGTATTTGCTGTACATTATTTTTTTTGCACTTTTTCAAATTTTCTGGGGGGGGGGGACGATCCCCCCCCCCCCCCACAAAAATCGAGGGGCCTGGGGGGACGTGTCGGAGTACCCCAGATACGCCACTGAACCTGTTCCGGTTTGTCCACCAGCTGAACAAGAGACTGAATTAAAAAAAAAATGCATCGATTTGTTCGAATTTCAGTAAGTGCATCCCCAGTTTTTCCTTTTTGAAGGCTATCTTATATTCCTCGTCTCTGTAATCTTTCAGAATAATTATTTATTACTTTCTGTACGCGGATGGCAGAGTTCCTTATTTTCTGGAAATGAAAAAGATATACTTTACTAGAGATATGATACAATTTATTACAAACAAATTCCAGCAGTATTGCCGGATATTCCCATAAAAATGGGTTTCCAATCATCCATGTCTCTACTCTCTTTTGAACTCTCTTTTCGTTTATAAAGCCCCTTGTAATTGTTTGTATCGAAACTCTCTTTGTTTATTACATAACATTGTATATTTAATGTTTGTGATTTTTGTGAATGTTTCTTTCAATTCCCTCATTAATTTACCGTCTGTATATACACGACTTGTAATCTTTTAAAAATAAATCCCAAGATATTCACTGCCGCGCGCGCGCCATCTAGCGACAACAGTCATGTGATCACATGAGAGATCTTTTTTTCACAACAATCTTCGACATAACCAAGGCAAGGTTGATCAATAAAATAAAGGTAATAATGCTTTTACGTAAACATTTTCCATTTACCGCTAAGGCATTAGTTGTGAATTTGAAAGACGATGTTGTTAGTATTCAGAATTGCCACTGGTGGTATTTGTGGTGTTGTCTATTTTGTCTGGTTTGTTTTGATTGAAACATAGACTAGAGTATTCAGTATAGGCGCTCGCGGTGCTGACCTTCCCATTCATCAACGTCGTCCCCGAAGCTGCAGGGCAGCGAGCTGACCACACATACTGTAGCTGCATTACTATCCTGGCTGTGTATTATTATTAAAAACTGTTTTTCAACACCACTGTACAAACCTCAACTGATTTCACTCAAGACAATTGATGACACCTAAATAGCAGTAAAATACATTTTTTCAACTGACTGATGACGTTGTTAGAAAGAATAATTTGAAAATTCAAATCGTGACGTGGCTATTATAGAATGTGAAATTTTCGGACTTACTTAGATCTATATGAATTATCCAATTTGTATCTCAGATCCGCGAAGCAGTACGTTCATGCATTCGAAATATTACCCGGCGGCCGATATATTTCCGGGTCCACCTACCAAAACATAGCCAATGGCCAATCAGAGCACTCGTTTCGTGGGAGTTCGTTGGTCAAGCCGGGCCGACTCGTATGTAGCTACGGTAGCTATTGGACGTTCGAAAAGAAAAAAATAATATTCATCAACTAAAACCAAGACGGATAATGTTGACGACGAGACTTTCTCGGATTAATCATTAATTTAGGATCTAAATGAGCAAGCTATCGTAAGTCAAATAAGCTATAGAGTAAGACCACTCGGACACTTAAGACAAAACGGGGGAAAACATTAAATTCTTTTTTAATTATTGAAAGATCAAACATACTATTATTGTGCAAATACTGTTTATGTACTGTATGTCATGTAAAAGAAAATTAGTACAGGAAATGGAAAACTAGAATTATTTACTTACCCGCCGAACCTGTTTTCATGCCAAGCTTCGGACGCACTTGCCAAACATCGGACGTTCATGCGTAGCGCACGTATAGCGCATAGCGCACGTTTATCGCACGTAAAGCGCGCGCGCTAAAGTGCGCATTCATCAGAGGTTTGGAAACCGGATCAAAATCATACGACGGGGGTAAGTTTGACTGCATTGATTTCATGAAAAAAAGTATTATTTTCTCGTTTTGGGTAGATTTATGTTAGGTAGAACTATCAGAAAGGTGTTTTTCACAACACTCGTACAATATTTTGGTGCTAAAATCTTACGAAAGCGCTATTTTTTCGTAGTCAAAATGACACTCAATGTTGCCTGTCCGAAGTTTAGAAGAGCGCCATCTTCTGGTAGGGGAATCTATCTAGTACCCCTAGGTCCGTGGTAACGGCCGCCATTAGAAAATTTTCGCGATAGAGTGAAAAAGTATCTCATAAGCTCCCATAATTTTGGCAGAAACCACCTGAAATATGCCAAGGATTTGTTTGTAATCGATGTATTGGAGGCTCTACACCTTAACTCCCCTGTTAAGGAACTGTAAAAATCTGGGTAACCTGAAATCTGTCTCTGAATTCGATGTTTTTTGTGAGTTTTGCAGACGGCAACCTGCCCTAACTTTTTGTACTAACGATATAGGTTAGTAGTAGTATCAAATGCATGCAAGTTACCCGGCTGAGCTAGGCTCATATTTTGCGTTCGAGCCGTTGAAGTCATTTTTGTCCGAAGTTTGGCAACGTCCGAAGTTTGGCGGTTTTACTCTATATATGTTATTTTTAATTAGACTCTAATTATTGTCATATTGCAGCATGTGTGAGGATGTAAAGAGTGAAAATCTCGTAGCATATCTCATTCATCGCGGTCCTGCCGAACCGAACCATTGGTTCCGTACAGTCCCGATAGGACAATCTTCAGTCTCTATAATCGGAGGTCTAGTGGAGCCAGACGTAGTCTCAGTGGAACAACCGACGATTAGAGAGACTGAAGTTTTCGGTCTATGACTCTCTATGCTTTACTGGAATCAGGGGCGTCGCTAAAGGGGGGTGTGTTGGTTGGGGTGGGGGGATGCGACAGATAAAAGAGAAAAAGGAAACAAAAGAAACATGGGAGGGGGGAAACTGAATTCAGACAATTAGGGTTAAGAGTCGAGAACGGTCCAACGAATCGTCTTCTTTCTCTAATATATTAATGAAACGTCTTTAGAAGCTTCCGTGCTTCGCCCAGGAGGCCTTTCACCCACCCCCCTTAGAGAGTGTGCTTTGCAGTTTGCACGCTCTTTAATTGATTCGCTTGCTCACTACCGCCCCCCACCCTAAAATAAGATCCTTGCTACGCGCCTGCATTTAAATATATAGCTACGACGCTAAGTTGACAAAATAAATCATATATTTAGATCTATGTCTTGGAGGAAAATTACCATGTGCATATACATTGTACATGTATGTAGGCCTACGCAAGACTAATTAATACTGGTAGACCCTAGATAGTTCATAGGAAAAATAATTTAGCCTTCAGGGCGGGTTCATAGGGTTAAATTTGTAGACATTGGGACATTATTTTGTCGGTAATTGGTGGCCTCTACACCACCCCCCCCCCCCCCCCCCCCCCCAATGAAAAGGTCTAGCGATGCCCCGGGCTGTCACCCGCTCATTCGATCACCTAACTCCAGGGAGCTTTGCTGCCGCAGCGAAGGCGTCGGAGCGCCAGCATAGGAAAACGATTCAAAGAGCGTGTTGGGTCACATTTTTTCGAAATGTAAATAACTAGTATTTACAATTTTGACTTACGATGTTTTTCGACTCCTCTGGGCATCCATTCAACCAGTATATTTTAAGTGGTTGAAAGGATGTCTGGAGTTAGGGCTAAGGCCAGGTGTAGACCGCAAGCTTTAGTCTCTGATATTGACGGTTGTTTCGCTGAGATTACATCTGGCTCCTCTGAACGCCTCTTATGTTGTGAAATGTCAGTTTTATTAAAGAAGGACCCATAGCAGACGGTTATAACTGCCTAGGCCAGGTGATGTTATGAAATATGATATTGATATCATAATTGGCACCCATATACCCAGCTGTTGTGTGAAGATGGAGATAAAAAAATCCTAAAATGCGTTTGCAATCACCACTTCCCGTACTCGATGAACATTGGCATATTGCACAGTGCACACTGTCTTCAGAGTTTGGTACAATGCTAGTGCAGCGGGCTCTTCTTTCTTCTCACACTAGTAATAGTCATACACAGCACTTTGAAATCGGTCAAGAAATTAACTAAAAATGTGACTTGCTTACCTTCCACATGTTTATGATGATTAAGAGCTAAGATACGATTTACATTACAAAAACGCTGACATATTACGAGAGTTTACGATCGATGTTGGTTCTGCCTGAAATGCAAATACATGTACATGTAGAATCTAAACGTGGTACATGCACACACAAAAACAGTTTTTTTGCGTTTGCACGCATGGAATTTGCTGAAATTTGCAAACTCCCTGCCACGCCTTTTCATACTAATCACTATATCGTAAAGTAAGTATTGAATTGGCGACCCAATACCATTTTGGGGGGCGTATTATTAGTTCTATTATCAATGTTGTCATCAGCATCCTTAATGTTATTACTTTTGTCTTGAGAATATTGTCATCATCATCACCATCATCATCATCTTCTGATGATCATCATTTGTAAATTTCAACACTTTTTATGCTCTCACGCTTATCTCATTCCAGTTTCAGTCATGGACTCTCTTAGTACCAGCTCGGGTATAGTCCAAGAGAGTTCCCTTGAGAGATGGCCCAGTACAGAGGTCCCGGGTTACAGTATCTCTGGGGATGAGAGAGAGTCCAGATTCCCTTGTAGACCAGACCTAAACAAGAAGCTAGTTTTGTGGTGAGTCAAAGAATCTACATTTCCCATGTGCTTGCACATCAACTTAGCAAACGCCTGTCCATCAGACTTTTTAAAGACGCACAATCCCCGCATTCCAGAGGGCGTTCAAAATATGTACGCGCTGGCAGACGGTGCTAGCTGCTACTAGCTGCCTATTGACACCAGGGTCATTCCATGTCAAATCACCCAATGGTTTTAACCCGACCATTTTTTATTTTGATGAAACTTACTGTACTTGTTGAGTGTGATCTCACAGCACCAAATCCCAAATTTTAGGTCAATCATGTGAGGGGTTTGGGAGATACGGCCCACCAAATTTTGAGATTTTTTCAAAATGGGGGTGGCGGGCCTACCTTTGAACCCTTGTATTTCGGGACCTAATGGGTCAATCTTCACAAAATTTGTATTGTTGGAAAGGGTATTCAATAAGGATTCCAAATCTGCCGCCATTTTGAAAATTTGTACATCTTGACCTAAGATTTGACCTTGAAATTGACCTTGTGGATCACGTGACCTTGACAACATTTTTCATGAAATGTAATCTCTGACATGCTCACTAAAACATATAAAAGTTTCAGAGATATAATATTTTTTGTTTAGGAGCAATAAGGATTGAAAGTATCCATACTTACAGATATTCACAATAAACCGTATTATAATGTATACAATACATGCAATATGCACAGTACAACATACATGTACATCTTCCACATGCTTTTTTGTTCTAGACAATTACCCTAGTAAAGTCAAAGTGTGTAGACCCCGCTGATATTTTTCGGGGACAAAGGTTTTTAAGTGTTTTTGAGTTGTTTGGAGGTCAATGATTAAAATTAGCTTGGGTAGTCCCCTCCTAACTCCCGGCAACTCTCGTAGGGGTCAAAATAAGGTCAAAGTGGGGTCAATAGGGGGTCAATTTTTTTACCCCCCGGACAATTACAATTTGGTGGGCCGTATCTCCCAAACCCCTCACATGATTGACCTAAAATTTGGGATTTGGTGCTGTGAGATCACACTCAACAAGTACACTAAGTTTCATCAAAATCAAAAATGGTCGGGTTAAGATTTTCAGATTTTTTGGGTGATTTGATACGGAATGACCCACCAACAGAATATGGCTCTTACGCAGATGCCATGTTCCGAATGCCGGAACAATGCTGATTATCGCATACATGTGCCGAAGTAATACCAATCGCAGTTCGGCTCTAAGATTCGGCTGCTTCATATATATTTCCACCCACTTTCGTGACGTCATATAGCTCCAGCTGGCCGGTGCGGACGCGATGATCGGGAGCGATCAGCTGGCTTGATTGACAGCTGTATGCAAATTAGAAGTCGATCTTCGGAAACAAGATGGCGATGACTAGAGCACCGATAACTACACTAGCGGGATTGTGCGCCTTTAAATAGCCGGCCAGTCTGTTGCCAGATGTATTTGTAATTGTTAGGCCATTGCACATAAAATTAACTACAGCCACATATTGAAATGATCCCATGAAACAAACAAATGAATTAATAAATACATTACGAATTTAGAAGGCAAAAAAAAAAGGAAAAAAAAAAGATACGTATACAAATGAATTTATGAATGAATGATTAATTTAATATACATGTACATTTTATATATAAACTATTGAATAAATCAATAAAGTCACTTTCTATGTACACTGTACCTTCATTTAGATTGTTATTTTGATATTAATAGTATTAAATATTTCTTTGATGTGAATTGTGTAACTGATATTGGCGGAAATTGAATGGATAGATGCCATTTTGGAATTTTCATTCGAAATCCTTTTTTTTTATAGACTTTCGTACTTCCAAGGAACAAGATACATGTATCTGTAGTTTAGACTCTATTGCCATCATATCATATCGTATTATCCACCAAATAAATATTTAGTAGAGTTACACCCAGAAGTTAATTCTTCTCAAAGGGTACTTGCATTACAAGAATTCCAAGATTGCTTGGAAAATTTCCTTCCAATTCCTTCTGTACCATATTGTCGTAACTGCTCGTAATTTCCAGGGAAGGAGACATTTGTAGTTTGGACTCCATTGCCATCGTACATCCCACAAATGAATCATTAACAGAGCCGTGCCCCCTCACAAACAAGATCTTCTCTCGAGCAGGCCAAGACCTTGTGCAAGAAATCCAGACGTCATTCAGAAGTAAGTTGAGCTCCAGAAATTTTTGTATCGCATTTTTTTTTTTAATGATGCCTGGTAGAGCAGTGGTCTCGTAATCCGGTGACCCGGGTTCGAAACTAAGACAATGCGCTAGTGCCCTTTGGTAAGGCAGTAATCCTTATTACCAGGTCCCTCAGAGAGGACCCAAAGCCATCGGCCGTCTGGTTGCTTACTAATACAAGCATTTATGCTTTCTTAGCAGTCAGGTAAAATAACCATCACCACATCTATTATCTTATCTGTTTATATACTGAGGCTAGGGCTATATGATAAATCAGTAATATGAAATTTGTGTGATATCAGGCAAATGAAGTATAGAGTTTTGTTACTATGATTTGATTTGATTTTTATTTCTGCATTTTTTCCAAATAAAATATAACTGAATAACAAAGAACATAAGATACATGTAAGGTATAATACAACATAAACAAACAATAATTTCTTCATGTCAAAATGTTTTTTTACATAATATATGTACATATAATAACGAAACTTATTATTTCCATAACATATTATCATAAATTTAAAGTACTATCCAAACTATTCTGTTGGAAAAGTGCAGGAGACCGCAATCATAAGCAGAGCTTGACAAGGATGGCGGCCTAAAAAATCCCCAAAAAACAAGAAAAAAAAAAAAATCTGCATTCAAACAATATGTGCTGTTAGTTTTAACGAAAATGCTATGTTAGCTGATTTTAGAGATGATTACAACTACCGGTATTGTGAATTAAAATAAAATGAAATCGATTACAACATTTCGTGACATCTGGGGATGACAATATCACCATTTCAGTGACTTTAAAGCCGAGAATAGCTGCATTAATTTACACTGCAACTATTAAAAAATAATTGAATTTTCTCATATTCCAGTGTTTCAAGGTTAGTTGCTTTTAAATGCCTGCCAAAGTTTCACCGATTTTTGCAGTGTAAATACACACTTCGCTAAGATACAATTTTTTGCTCATGTGACTCTCCGTGCTGCCATGACATTTCTTCAGGTTTGATGTCATCAAAGATTCAGATGTAGAGTGTAGTCCATGGTTGAAATTAGGAAGTGGTTATACAGTGCGTCCCAGAAAAAACGAAACCGAGAAGTATCGATGTTTTATCATAACTTAATCACAACCATAATTAATGAATGATACATATTTGGAAAGCTTAGAGTCTCCTCTTTCATGTGATTCTACTCAGATAATGCATATTTCACGCATGAGTGATTAAACGCAATTTGAAGGAAGGAAACCAAAAAGACATTTGGCGGGCGGTATCTGAATTTCGAAGAAAAATTCACATTTCTAGAAAGTTCATTTTCTGCTCTTTCATATGATATCTCAATCAAGAAAAATGAGCGAGGAATGACAAAGTTCTGTTAGTTTAAAATAGTGCTTGCATTTCCATAATTTTATTAAACGAATTCGGTTTCAACGGCTGCCTGCCGTATCAATAAACGAAATTAACAAAAGACTTAGCTCCGTTTCGTTGACAATCAGCCGTAGACGAGAGTCTTCATGCATGGCTGATTGTCAACGAAACAGATTTAAGTCTTTTGTCAAATCTGCTTTTTGCTACGGCAGGCACCCAGTGAATACGAATTCGTTTGTTAAAATTATGAAAATGTAAGGGCTACTTTAAACAAACAGAACTTTGTTATTCCTGGCTCATTTTTCTTGATTGAGGTATCATATGAAAGAGCAGAAAATGAGCTTTCTAGAAATATGAATTTTTCTTTGAAATTCAGATACCGCCCGCCAAATTACTTTTTGGTTTCCTTGCTTCAAATTGCTTTAAATCACTCATACCTGAAATATGCATCACGTGAGTAGCATCAACTGAAAGAGGAGACTCTAAGCTTTCCAAATATGTATCATTCATTAATTATGGTTGTGATTAAGTTATGATAAAACATCGATACTTCTCGGTTTCGTTTTTTCTGGGACGCACTGTATAGTGTAGTCTATTGAACATGGAGCAATCACTATGAACATGACGGACAAAGAAAGCGGACAAAATATACAGTTCCTCATTCTACCCTCAACAATTGCTGTGGGAGACAAAGAAACATCCCTTCACTGCTATTATATAAAAATAAGTAGAACAGGTGTCACATGCATATTCACCTGTTCTACACATTTTTACATAATAGCAGTGAAGGGATGTTCCTTTGTCTACCACAGCAATTGTTAAGGGTAGAATGAGGAACTGTATATTTTGTCCGCTTTCTTGTCCGTCATTTTCATAGTGAATAGTCCGTTTTTGTAATCAAATTCAATGCATAAAACGTTGTTGAGTGCCTCATTACAAATTATTTCATTCAACTGTTACAAACAATTTTATTTCAAAAGTCATAATATTGTGTATGATTAGGTAGGGCAAGCCATATTGTTTGTCCTACTTTATAGCAACAGTTAATGTATGCAATGTGCATTTTGACTATTTATTTAACTACATTTATTTGTAACAGGTAAAGAAATAGTTTGTTATGAGGCACTAAGCTAATGCATTAAATTTGATTACATTAGGAAAATTGTCTGATGTCACCAGAGCGTTTTTATCATATAATCACGCCAGATACTTTACCAGAGCTGCCAACTAGTACAGATTTCCATTAATTGGTACGGAAATTAACGACCATTACGGAATGTTGTCTCAAATTACGGATTAAAAATTTAAATTTTTTTAAAATAAATTAAATATGATTTATCGTAGCGAGTGCTGTGAATAGAAGCCATTTTTCATGATAAACTGCGTTGTGATGACCTGAAATTCAATATTTAACATCTTTGTGTGAGTAAAATCACCAAAAATTTCAGATAATCATGCGTCCGCGCAGTGTTGGCGTGCCGTTTTTTTAGATTCTTAGCGCCGCATAAGAAATTACTGATTTATACCCCAAATTACTGATTTTGAGCCTAAGTGTGATTACTGATTTTCTGTTCTGGAGGTTGGCAGCTCTGCTTTACATACTAAAGTTCTTCCTCCTTCCCTCTCCAAAGTTTGTCGGACGGGTGATGCCAAGCTCACCAAGGGATACCAACTGCCCTGCAGGTTTATCATCCACACAGTCGGCCCACGTTACAACATCCGCTACAGGACAGCCGCAGAGAGCGCCCTCTATAACTGCTACAGGAACGCTCTGCTCCTTGCAAAGTAAGTTGTGAAACCTGGGGAGTGTTTCACAAAGATTAAGATCGACTTTAGGTTGGACTTAAATATGACAGACCATTCGTGCCACTGGTTGCTCTCACCTTTGGTCTCTCAATCATGATCTTTAGATAATATTTTTCCCTTTAATAATGAACTATCCAAAAAGCTCAATTCTGTAGATGTGTGACCATGATTTGTACGTCCCTTGAGAGACCATTGCCAGTAAATGGTGATAACAAACAGTGGCATGAATGGCCTGCAATAGTTAAAGGGATAGTCCACCCCAGGATTTTCTTTAGCTGACGATATAGACCTAATAATACCATGAAGAATGATACAAGTCTCATTAAAATCCATGATCACATAAGGAAGATATATCGACATTCACTTTCGCTCGCGGTACACTGTTATCGCACTGACACGACGAATCATGAATGAAAGTGAAAGCGAAAGTGAATGTCTGCGAAATAAGAAGGCAGCTCGCAACATACGTCACAATTTCGATACTATCGGTTATTTGTTGGCGATCGTTTCATGCCCATGTAACACATTTGCATTTGGGGGGCGGCTGATTTTCGATAAAAAAGTCGATATATCTTCGTTATGTGATCATGGATTTTAATGAGACTTGTATCATTCTTCATGGTATTATTAGGTCTACATGTATATCGTCAGCTAAAAAAAATCCTGGGGTGGACTTTCCCTTTAAGTCCAACTTAAAGTCCAACTTAGTCTTTGTGCAACACCTCCCTGTACTGAGCTGAGATTTAAACTGAGATTTAAACCTCATGAATAAATTTAATAGTTTTTCATTGATAACAGCTTTTGTGATCACCTGCATTTATAAGGCAATCAATCATTCATTTATTTAATTTTTATAAAAATACAATCAAAGCAAATAAACATTCATATATCAAAATAATGAAAATACAGAGTAATTGTTATCATCGTCAATGTATACAATAGGGCTGTGCACAACAGTGTAATGAGGTACCCGAGTACACTCCCAGGCTCACAAGCGAATACTCAAATATTCGGAAGCCATGTTTTGTTATAATTTGTTTGAATTTTTTTGAATTTTTTTGATTTTTTTTTGGAATTTTTTGGAATTTTTTTGATTTTTTTTAAATTTTTTGATTTTTTGATTTTTTTGATTTTTTTGATTTTTTTGCTACTACCATACCACTCGGCAGTTTCTCAGGTCCCTCGCTGAAAACGCATGCAATTTTACTTTGAGTTGCAGTTGAAGGCGCCGATTTAATAAGAATAATAACAGTAAACAATGCTGGTTTAAAAACCAAAGATGGCAAAATAATCCATTTTCCTCCAAGTCCAAACAGAAATCTGGACATTTGGTCCCAGTTTCTGAAAGGTGAGTTTGACAGTGCTTGAGTTGGGAAACATTTTTACCGACGGTACCATGCCAGCGGACGCCGCTCTCCCTGGTACGGGTAAGCGTGGGCCTGGACATTTTTTAAATTTTTTTTAATTTAATTTAATTTTTTTATTTTTTTGCGGCCGAATATTTGGGTACGAGAAATCGTACCCGAGTAGTTGTCAACCGTGCGGGTACTCGAGCATTCGACTACCCGTCGCAGCCTTAGTATACAAAATGTTTCACTTACTTTACAATTTATGTAAAATGAAGAAGAAGAACTTTAAAAAAAGCCTGTGTCTTCTATTTTGATTGATAAGAAAGCAAAGATCCATGAGACTTACATCTGTAAGTCCTATCCAAGGGACAAGGTATGTTCAACTGAGGATGAATTGTTTACTTGAGGACACTAGTGGCGGCTCGGTGTAAAAATGTCAGAGGTAAAAATGTCAGAGGAAAAAATGTCAGAGGTAAAAATGTCAGAGGTAAAAATGTCAGAGGTAAAAATGTCAGAGGTAAAAATGTCAGAGGTAAAAATGTCAGAGGAAAAAAATGTCAGAGGTAAAAATGTCAGAGGTAAAAATGTCAGAGGTAAAAATGTCACAGGTAAAAATGTCAGAGGTAAAAATGTCAGAGGAAAAAATGTCAGAGGTATAAAATTAAAAAAAAAGCATGTGAAAAGTTTGTTATGGTTACACCCGGGTTATATCAAAAAAGAACAGCGAGGGATATTTGCAGTCGTTATTTCACCGCTACTTTATATTCCACTTTCCCAGTTTAAATTTATTTACCTTTCGGCCGCAAATTGTGACTTTTTTGCCCGATTATTGCTGAAGGAAGACGGGGGGGGGGGGGGGGGGGGGGGGGTATTCTTTTTCTGGGGCACGGTGACCCGGCTGCTCTCCCCCTTCCTCTATTGCTTTTTATCCTTCCGAACAGTGGTCAATGCCTAGGCAGAGCAGGCAGACTAATGGGACATGGTTTCTACTCCGAGTTTCGCGCCTTGCAAGCAATCATCA
>JAVYIG010011406.1:0-61069 GCA_035222895.1 Strongylocentrotus droebachiensis
GTAAATGATTACTGAATGTATTCTAACTCTAATGATATCGATGATGGTGGTGGTGATAATGATTATGATGTTAGTGGTGGTGGTTGTGATGATGATGGTGGTGGTGGTGATGATGATGATGGTGGTGGTGGTGATGATGATGATGATGATGGTGCTGATGATGATGATAGTGGTTGATGATGATGGTGGGGGTGGTGGTGATGATGGTAGTGGAGATGGAGGTTGTGGTGGTGATGATGATGATGATGGTGGTGGTGGTGTTGATGATAATGATGATGGTGGTGGTTGTGATGATGATGATGATGATGTGGTAGTGATAATGATGATGGTGGTGGTGGTGATAATGATGACGATCGTGGTGATGATGATCGTGGTGGTGATGGTGGTGATGATGATTGTGGTGGTGGTGGTGGTGATGATGATGGTGGTGGGTGATAATATTGGCGATGTTGATCAATGTAGCGATAAGGATATAGCTGTCATTTTTTTTTTATAGCTTTTCAGGTAATTCAGCAACAACATTTACATGTATACATTTCATATCAGCCTTGGCATTCCTGTGAGAGAAAGGTTCCTAGTACAGTCAAACCTGCTTAAGTGACCACCTGTCTACAAGACCACATTTTTTGTTTCCTTGAAAATGATTTCTCACTGAAACATGTACTAAAGGAACCTGTCTACAAGACCACTTATTATGTTTCCCTTGGCGGTACGATCTTGTACATTAAGCTATTGTCATCTCATTGCAGGTTTTGTGAAGGCATCCAACATGCTGCCTTTGAAGCTAGACCACGCCTCTCTGAGAGATGTCGTGGAGCAGCTCAGAAGAACACCTGTCAGCATTAATTCAGTCCTCAGAAAGACTATCCCATGTGGCGTCGGCTACCACCATGCAGGTAACAACAAAAATACTTTTCATTTGGGAGGGGGAGGGGGTTTAGGTTAATTTTGGGATGTTGTGTGGATGAGGTTCTTGTTTTATACTGTATTATATACCTCACTTTAGAAATCTAGCCATCTGATTGGTCGAAATTGGAGTCGTGATTTTAGCCATGCCCGCCCACCAGTCAATAGTCTTTTGAAAAGTGCCCTCATACCCACCTACCGGTCAATAGTCTTTTTAAAAATGGGTTCATGGCAGGATATGTGCACGTATCCTTGAGCCATTAAAACAGCCAGGCCTCTCAAAGCAGTCAATATCTCTATACTAGCTGTGAGATTTTGTCCAAGTCATCAATAATTTTCACTTGGGAGGGGAGGGGTGGGGGTTTAGGTGGACTTTGGGGGTGTTGTGTGCATGAGGTCCTTGTTTTATACTGTAATACATAATTTGAAGGTGGGGTCTTGAGTTCAAATCTGGGGGCATATGTGAGCAGCTGAGAAGGATAGCCATATGGCGTAGCCTACCATCATGCAGGTAACAAGAACTAGCTGTGAGATATCATCAAGTAATCAGTTCTTTGTAAATGTGTGTGTTTTGATGTTCCACAAAGGGGTTTGATTTGGGGGTGTGTATGTGTGTAATTGGGGTTTTACAGACGTGTATCAATAAGATATGATTATCTACGTCTAGGGACAGACCATTAAACGTCACCATCCAAAAGATGAGACTCAATTCGAGCCAGTGTCGCCTGAGCCAGTTTGTAGGCAAAGACAGAGAGCTGACCAAGTGAACATGCCGCTAGACCAACTCACATAGATCTCCCTGTGTTGTATGCATGAGGTCCTTGTTTTATATTGCATTTCATAATGGGGAGGGGGTGCCCTTTAACCCTTACTGTACTGGGGGGGGGGGCCTGGGAGGCCCCCCCCCCCCCTCGACATTTTCGGAAATTGCGCCGCAACCGCTTGGAATTTTGAATTGTCATTTCATGACTTTTTTCCCTCAAGTCTTACGCACATTTTGAAACCATTTTCGTCGAAATCGGATATACCTGTAAGGCGTTACATAACAATTAGTATGCGCATGTGATCCAAAAAAAAATAAAAAAATAAAAATCGCATCAAAATTTGCATAAATTATCATTATTAATTACATTAAAATAACTTTTTGTGTTAGAAAAGAAGTTTCATATGAATATTGAGTTTCAACATTCAAAAAGTGGAGTTTGACACGTTTTCTGTAAAATGCATAAAATTAGCATTTTGCATAATTAATTAGGCTAACTGACAAAAATTTGCATATTCGGAAAAAACTAATTATACTATCTTGTTCCTTACGTAAATATCTACAAACCTGCAAATTTTCGTGTTCATCGGACAATCGACGGCCAAGATCATAGGGGGGGGGGGGCCTCCCAGGCCCCCCCCCCCCCCCCCCCCCCCCAGTCAGTGGGTGCTCAAAATAGCCCAGTACAGTAAGGGTTAATTGATATTGGTTGTTGCTCTTATGCCCCCACCCTCCACCTTTTCTTTTTTTATTGGCAATTGTGTGGAAATTTGTTCCCAACAATAACTTTGAGCTTGCACTGGGCCCTGTTTCACAGAACTTGGCATCAGTGACAAATGACAGTCTTTGTTATAAGCTACTGAAATCCTTGCTTCTGATTGGTTATCAGCAGATTTGTCACTGATTTTCTCTCTCCAAAGGACTCACATTTGACGAGCGAGACATCATAGAGGGCGCTTTCCGTCATGGCTTCCTCAAGATTCTGGTGGCCACTTCCACTCTCTCCTCGGGGGTCAACCTTCCTGCTCGGAGGGTCATCATCAGGTCAATAATGTTCAACCGAAAGGTCATTGACCCCCTAACCTACAAGCAGATGGTTGGAAGGGCTGGGAGAAAAGGAATCGACACAGAAGGTACAATTGAGATATTTTTTTCATTTTTTCTTTTTCAAGAAATTTTGTTGTCTTTAATCATAACTTTGTACATGTATCTAATATGTAAATACATAAATTTGCCTTGAAATATTTTTCAAAGCAACTTGTGCAGTGCAAATTATTCAGATCAGTTCTTGAGCAGCTTCATCTACCTACAAAAATAATATTTGGGAATCAGAAGTATTTCATCATATAGAGACAAAATGACAAGAGTGGGAGAAAGGAAGAATTACTATTAATAATGGCAGTCAGATATGAATATATTCGGAAACGAATGAAACATAGTGTGTAGTAGGGTAGAGAAGGAGAGGCAGAGAAAGAAATGAGAAGGGGAAAGGTACGGAAAAGAGAGGAGAGGGCGGGGGACATGGAGAGAGGGTGTGGCAATTATGACAAGTAAGAAAACAACGTGAAAAACAAGGTTGATTAATCTGTTTGTTCATATGCCACATTCTAATTCTTGTGGGAGAAGGTAGTTTGGTAGAGATCCTCTAAATTTCAAGAGTTATCTGTAACTTGTTTTGTACCGATACGTATATTGGACTTGTATATTTCTAGGGGAAAGCATTTTGGTATGCAAGACAACGGAGAGAGACAAGGCGTCTAAACTGATGAGAGCCGAGCTACCACCGGTCCAAAGCTGTCTGGTCAAGAGCCAGGGAGATGACATTAGAGAGAAAGAGAGAGAGAGAGAGAGAGGGGGGAAAAAGTGAGATGGTTGGAATTTTGATAGTTATCTGTACATTTTCTGTTTACGTATTTGATTTGTATATTTCTAGGGGAAAGCATCTTGGTATGCAAGACAACGGAGAGAGACAAGGCGTCTAAACTGATGAAAGCTGAGCTACCACCGGTCCAAAGCTGTCTGATTAAGAGCCAGGGAGATGACCTCAGTAACAGCCTTAAGAGAGCCATCTTGGAGGTGAGTCATTCCAGAGGGGTGTTTCACAAAGACTAAGATCAACTTTAAGTGGGACTTAACTATGGCAGGCCATTAATGCCACAATTCTCTCACCATTTACTGGCATTAGTCTCTCAAGGGACACACAAATCATGGTCACAAATCTACAGAATTTACTCTTTTTTTTATAATTCATTATTGAAGGAAAAAATATTATCTACAGATCGTAATCGAGAGACCAATAGTGAGAACAACCAGTGGCAATAATGAGGTAATGATAAACACATCTTTGTGATCGTTTTTAGTCACTATGGTCATTGTTGTCTGCAGCCTGTATTTGTTTATACTGTAAATGAAGACTACCTTGAAAAAGCCTCTATGACTATTTGAAGACTTTTAGATATTGATAACATGATCATAAGTCATTGTTGTGGTTTCATAGACCAAACAGATGACTTTTCTTCAATGCAGTTGTCCATATATTACCATTGATAATTACATGTACATGTATTATTTTAAACATTTTTAAGAGAATAACAATTTCACCTTCTCTTTCTCCTTCCCCATCGTAGATCATTGCTAGTGGTGTAGCGTCAAGCCCTACCGAGGTCCAGGCTTACGCCTCCAGCACACTCCTGGCTGCAAGTCTGTCAGAGGTCAGGTCAGATGATCAAGGGTCAGGGGTCAACACAGGGTCAGCAGTGTTGTCTTGTGTCAAGTTCCTGGAAGAAAATGAGTTCATAAGGCTACAGAATGTGGAGTGTGAAGGTAATGGTACAGTACATGTACATTTGTACATTATTCTTCACTTTTAAGGTTTGGGACATTTCTAATGAATATCGATTTAACCCCCCTGACGAAAATGTTGCAGCGGCTCACGAAACGTCGTGATTTTTTAGGTCCCTTGTTGACCATACTCTAGCAAGACAAACGAATATCAATAGCGATATTATTTTCGATAAATATGTTCTTGATCAAAACTGAATTTCCCAGGTGAGACCACAGAGAAGTATTGTCCCACCCAGCTTGGTAAGGCTACCTTGTCTTCAGCGCTCTCACCGGGTGAAGCCCTGCAGGTGTTTGCTGAACTGCAGAAGGCTCGCAAGAACTTTGTCCTGGAGAATGAACTTCACATTCTGTACCAGGTAAGGGAGAGTCTGTGCTCATTCCGTAGTACTTGATGTAGTCAGGTAAAAAAATAACAACCAACGTAATTTGCAAGGATGTAAAGTGTGTCCCAGAAAAAACTAAACCAAGAATTATCGATATTTTATCATAACTTAATCACAATTATAACTATTAACTGAGACATATTTGTAAAGCTTAGATCCTCCTCTTTCGTTTGATGCAACTCATATGATGCATATTTCATGCATGAGTGATTAAAAACAATTTGAAGAGAGGGTGCCAAAAAGTTGTTTGTTGGCTGTATCAGAATCTCAAAGTAAAATTCACATTTCAAGAAAGTTCATTTTCTGCCCTTTCATATGACACGTCAATCAGGAAAAATGAGCCAGGAATAACAAAGTTCTGTTTGTTTAAAGTAGTGCTTGCATTTCCATAATTTGATCAAACAAAATCGTTTTCACTGGCTGCCTGCCGTAGCAACAAACAGAGTTGTCAAAAGTCTTAACTCTGTTTCGTTGATGATCAGCCATGCACAAAGAAGTCAAAAGACTTGATCGAAGTACTCTGTGGTGTTTGAATGTATTTGGATTCTACCCAGTGCAAAACACATTCAGTCATTGAAACAAAATACATCCAAAAAAAAGATCATCCAAGAGTATATCTCAAGTTAAGTTACAAATGCACATACACATTGTACATGTACAGGTCACTCCCATCTACAACCAGGGCTTCCAGCCCGACTGGTACCAGTTCGTCTGCACCTGGGAGAAGATGTCATCGGATCAGCGGAGGGTGGCCGAACTGGTTGGGGTGGAGGAATCGTTCCTGATGAGGGCCAGCCAAGGCCTCGTCTCCACCGCCTCCCGCTCGGCCAACGTCCAGAAGAGCATCGCAATCCACCGCCGGTTCTACACCACCCTCATCCTGCACGAGCTGGTGAACGAAGTGCCGCTGCCGACCGTCGCCGCCAAGTACAGCTGTGGCTTTGGGCAGCTGCAGGCATTGCAACAATCTGCGAGTACATTCTCAGGTAGAGAGATATTGTCCTTTTGAATAAATTATCCTCTCGGAATAGTCTTAATATTTTTGTTCATAGTTGTCAAGTATTTTCAAGTGACTGATTGGACCATACCGGTTGGAATCCCTTGAAAATCATACTTCAGTTAAAATAATTGCAACCAGTTAGGGGTCATTTCTTGTATGTGAAGTAGAAGGAATACAAATTTATGGAGTGTTTATGTTAATATACATGTACCAATTTAGTGAAATCTACATGTATTAGTTTGAATTTGCAACAGATGGAAGTGAACATGGAACATCATACCTGCCAACCACTCCGATTTAGGCGGAGTTACTCCGCTTTTTTCATACCCACTCCGAATTCCGATTGCATGCCTCAAAACTCCGATTTTTTGTAATTTTAAAATATTTTTAAAACAAACGACTGTTGCATAAGACTAAAGCATAATTACACAGCACTGATAACCAGATCACGCCTTACGGGGAAACGATAAACAAAAGTACTTTATATAGCGAATGCCGCCTTATCACATAGCCTCCGCACACAGCGCTGCATGTCGCACGCATTCACTCATAGGTTCACTGAATTTGACTATACTGGATAGACACTTTCGCGCACATGGTCCGTCCGCCGCCATCTTGTTTAATTCCAAAACAACACGGCCGCTACGTATGCTACGTGCGTTCGTCCTTTTTGAGGGGAGCATGGGGGTAGATGATCGTGCGCATGGCGCCCGCAATATAGTAGCGAAGACTTCGGTGATTCAGCGGGCGCATTGCAAGTGCAGTGCGGTATACGATGTGTTGTTGTTCATGAACGCCGGGCCTAGCGGCCTGGGCTGGTGTGTCTGTGGTACTGGTGAGTGTACGTGTGCGTGTGTAGAATACGAGCTCTGCCATTTGACTGTGGATTCCAATTTGCCATTCGACGCTTGAACGAGGTGTTTTCTTCCTGAATATTATCATGGATTCACTCAAAAGAGCAAGTACCCGAGAAGGAGATCCTTTGACTGGAAACAGATTTTTAAAAACGTTTTTATGCACATCTTTATTTTGGACTTGAATATGGTAGGTTCGAAATGCAGTAAGAGTGATTGGGTGTTTGTGTATGTTTTGCGCGAAAATTATGCTGCGGTGTCTTGCGTTACGGAAAGACCCCCATTTGTTACGGACAAATATGGTAAATGTTACTGACAGCCATCCTATAGGGTTGCATCTCTGCCCCCCCCCCCCCCAATCTACGGGCTACTACCCCAATCCTTCGGTGGTTCGCGACCTCGTAGTCGTAGTCCATCCAGAAAAATTTACTCCTAATTTCTCTTGTCTCAGGTTGGCAGGTATGGAACATACCAAAAAATGAATTCTGCATTTTTGGGGGTTTATATGTTGACCCATTATCCTGTGTATGTGAGTGTAATTGGGTTTTTACAGACGTTTATCAATCAGATATTATTATTTAGGTCTGGGGACCGACCATGAACGTCACCATCTTAAAGACTTAACACAGTTTCGAGCCTGTGTCCTCGGCTGAATCAGTTTGTAACTGCCATTGTAAGCTGGATTACAGGCGCACTCCATGACACCCCTTTATTCACTGTGGTGTGCCTGATGAATCTTGTTGAAATTGTTTTCTCTTTCTTGATTGAACAGGTAGGCAATCAACAATATTAACTTCATGTTTATGAACTTTGTTTGTTATTATCTCGTTTAGGCATGGTGACGGTCTTCTGCAGCCGGCTGGGCTGGTGGAACCTGGAACTTCTCCTGGCCCAGTTCAAGAACCGGCTCAACTTTGGGATCCAACGGGAGCTCTGCGATCTGGTCCGGATCTCGCTCCTCAACGCCCAACGGGCCAGGCTGCTCTACGATGCTGGTTACCCCACCGTGGCTGCGGTGGCCACCTGCAACCCGGACGACGTGGAAACCCTGCTCAGAAATTCTGTGCCATTCAAAAGGTAGGATTCACTGAACACTTCACATTGGAATTGGTAAAATGTCCTTTGGCAAGACATTGATCTACAGTTGCCACTCTCCACCCAGGTGTTAAATGGGTACCCGGTAGGATGCGAAGCTAATGTGGTTAGATCAGCACGTGTGCGCTTGTAAAAATAAAGCCTGGCTGGAATGCTCCCCAGGGAGTGGAGAATGTGCATACATTGTGTGCGGGTAATAATATATATCTGTAAAGCACTTTGAGAGGGCCTGCGGTCCTGAAAAGCGCTATATAAGAACAAACTATTATTATTATTATTAAAAAGAATGATTGATTGATAAACATTTTGGTTGCTGAATGATATGAATGTACACACATGACTGCATCATTTGGACTTCCCTGATGCTTGGTCCTCGTTTGAAGAATAATAAACTGCTCCGTAGTTGACATATAATGTTATGAAAGCAAGCTAACAGTATCAAAAAACAAAAGAATACTAGAGCATCAGTGTTTCATTGTTTAGAAGCTCACGGCCAGATTAAAGATCGCAATAGGTTGCAGTCAGTTTGCCTCTCAGGTCATTGCTTTTCATTTTCTAATTTCTTTTAAATAAATCTTTGTGTATCATTAGCACAATGAGAATTTGAGAATATAGTACATATTGTACCTTTTGCTATTTCATCTAATGAGATTTTAGAAGGGAGTTAAATCCATGCAACCAAATAGTGAGTCATAACCTTGAAAGCTCTCAACAGATGATATTGAAACTATGTTTAAGTTTGTACAGAACTTTTATAAGCATGAGAAGTTTATTCGTGATGGTGTATGTTTTTGGTTTTATCCAGTGGCAGACAAGCTCATGGTGAAGACGCCTACGAGGCGGTGGAGAGGAAACAAACCAGGTGTATCTGGGCCACAGGAAGGAAGGGATTGACGGAGGCTGAGGCTGCCAAGCTCATCGTCTCCGAAGCGAGGCAGATTGTCCAGGTTGAGCTCGGTGTGGCTGATGTTGCCTGGGGAAAGGAGGAAGAGAAGGATGACACCAAAGCGGACAACGGTGGTCAGAAAATGGTAGCTAAGGATGCCACCAAAGTGGACAACGGTGGTCAGAAGATGGTAGCTAAGGATGATGGACCACGGGAGGGCGCCAGAGACGGGGACAAAGAATCTGAGGCGGCATTAGAGCACCACATGGCAGAAGGCAGCAATAGAAGTGGCAACAGCATGATCAGTTGTATCAGGAATCCCGTCCCTGAGAAAAACCTGGAGAAGGAATTGATACTGGTGAAGAGGCGTGACGAGGTTGCACCTGAAGAAAGTCCAGCAGTAGATGAACCCATACTTAATAGGCCAAGTACATTACCAAAGTCTGTTGAAATTCATGAAAACTCTTTCAGTAAATCCAATGTAAGACATCCAGATTTAAAAGAAGTTGTTACAAAACCGTCTGATATTTCTGGAGAAAAGTTTGATGATGTGCGGAGAGACCCTAAGGCAGCAGAAGCAGAGAGATGTAGTACCAAGGGAGCAGCCAATGAGACATCTGGTAGTGAGTGTTCCTCTACTGGATACAGTGGAAGAAACAAAAGTTTTAAACACCCATCTGTTCTAAGAAGTACAGATGCCAAAGACAGCTCAAAGAAACAAATGGTGGTGACTGTCCAGGTACATGCCAAACCTCGAGATAACACAATAGATGCGGAACAAATGTTTCCACAGGTTCCTGCAAAAAAGCCCAAGATCATCACAAATAAGAATAAAAATGAAATAGTGAGGAAAGAATCCACCATAGAAAAGAAGGACGTACCTGTACATTGTGCTCCAAGCTCTACCAAAGAAAGAAGTCGTGAGATCGAAGAGCAAGAAGAAATTACTAAAGGAAAGATAACATCAACACCTATTATTGCAGTGGACAAAGAGACACATCATCAAGGTCGGGAGAAGGAAACATCTCCAGAGCTCTTCTCTTGTCCTTTAGACGAGGGTGGTCTGGAGGAAGCGCTGCAGCAGATGGTAGAAGAAGGGGATTGTGCTTCTCCTGCAAGCGGTCCAGGAGATGGACAAGTCCTGCAGGATAAGGACAGTCACAGCAGAGATGGGGATGGGATGTTAGTTGGTGAAGAGGATGGGATCAGTCCGACGTTCCCGTCCATGGATTCACAGCTGGAGCAGTACATGGCCGAGTATTGCACTCAGAATGACATTGTTGCGGAATCAGCCAGTCCTGATCTTGATGCTGGCAAGAAGAGCGGAAGGGAGCATTTGAGAAACTCTCAAGATATTCAAACAGATGATCAACTACTAAGTGGTCCAAGCGCAAGGGAAACTGCCTTAGCAATCGATGCTGTAGCTGGAACTACGGTAACAAGTCATAACTCAAGTGCCCCTACAGATACAGTTGCACCAGATCAAGCGATTGATGCGGATGCTGAAGAAACTGTCCAGAATACAGAAAGTGATTCTTGTCCACTGGTAGAGACAACCCAGGATGTACTGCTAGCTGCAGATATGTGTGAGTTATTTGACTCATTCTCATGTAGCATTCAGGCATCGGTTACCTCAGAGACCAATCCAAGTAAAACTATACCCCCTCCGATTCACACTGACCAACGACATCAGTGCCAGGCAGCTGACCAGACATTATCCCATTCAGGTGAAAGAGGTACCAGACTTACTGTTGAATCTCCTGGAAACTATGAGACAGATGGTAAGCTTGCAAACGGTCCCTCTGTAGCCGCGAAGGCCCCAACAGAAATTGTAACAGAAACTACCTCATACAAGATGCAAAGAGGTACAGACAAATCAGAGGCACAAGACTGTCAAACTGATGATGCCATGCATATATCTTCAGATGAATCCTTTTCATTCTTGGAGACTCCTGATGATAATGAAATCTTGTATTCAGACCCACAAAATGCTACCATGATTTTTGTTGGGAAATCCAAACAGTCATGTACAAAATCTTGTACCGAAGAATGTACAAAACATCCAGATGTTGTTCGCAACAATGTGGAAGGCGGCGAAATGTATCCAAAGGTCAAGTCATCAACCAGCAGAAAGGCAAACACTGCACATAAGGGCGCTGCAAAGCAGGATATTGGGAAGCAATCATTAGTAGGTATCCAGAAACCTTCAAAGTCGGTAGAAATTTCACATGCAACAGCGAGTGGCACCTCTGAAAATAGACAAGCAGAATTTCCTCAGCTTGCTACTTCTAGAGGACATCACAAAGTATCTGTATCAAGTAAGAATGTGTCCAAGAAAGAGAGTTCAGCACCATCAAACCAATCATCCAAATGTGAGTCATCCTCAAGAACAGTTGGAGATGATGTGCTTTTCTCTCCTGAGAGGGAAAACAAAGTTCATAGAAATGCAGGCAGTCTTCTGAGTCCAGGCACTATGGCCATGCTGGACCTCTTTGCGGGTGAAGATGATGATATGTTCACTCAGCTGAAGGAAACGCCGAAGACTAAAACCAAAGACAAGACGGTCCTTGCGGGTAAAGACATGAATGTAAGCAAGATGGACACCAAGGGTGTCGGTGAGGTCAGTGGGGGAAGAGACGTAAAGCAGAACAAGTCACAGAACAAGGCTAAAGGTGCAATCCCCTCACACAAGGATAGTGCAATAGCGTTGAGCAGAGAACACACAAAGAGAAAGAATGAGGGAAAGGATAGTGGATCTCCACCGAAGCGGCAAAGGACCCCGCCAAAAGGTTATCCTGCTGTTCAAGAAGAAAGCGGAAGTGCAATAGCAAAAAGCCCTGCAGGTGTGGTTCTTCCCTCAGACTCGGAACACCCTGAAAGGAGAACCAGTGATACAGGAGATTACATCCCTCCAACTCCTCCCAGGACCAAACAGACTACCCCAAGGATCTCAAAGGCCACTGGGACACAGAAGCCAAAGAGCAAAACAGGACAAACACAACAATCTGGTAAGAAGAAGAAAACCCAAGAAACATCTCAGCAGATTTCAAAAAGAACATCCCCAAGAGCATTGACCAGGAGTAGACAGAATCTAGAGGCAGTCATGGAAGAAATTTATGTCATTACCAAAGACGCTAATGATGGTTGTAGGGACACCAAGGACAAGGGCCTTCCGAAGACAAACAAGAAACTACATCAGACAAGTGCTGTTGAAAGCAACCAGCTACCTCCTGACAGAACTTCAGGTCAAACGATTGATGTGCCCAGGATTCCAGCTATGGCCATGACACCCACTTTCGACAGTGAAATGCTATGCCAAGATAGTGAAGACCTGTTCTCACCCAGACCCATTGAATCCCAGGATGCCCTCAACATGGGAATGGACGAATACGACTTCAGTCTCAAGTTCAGCCTAGACAGCGACTCTGAAATACCACCTTCTCCACATCCTGTTATCACCACCGCCACCTCAAAGCAGCAGCAGAACCACCAGCAGTCGTCCTTGATGCCATCCTTCACTCCATCCTTCTCCTTTCCCCAGTCCTTCAGCTGCTCACCGGCTGTACCTTCATCGGACAATGCCTTCACCATCGTAGACGTCTGTGCCAATGTGGACCTCTTCAATACGTTTTTGTCAGAGTGGAAACGGAAGAAGCGCTACGCAGTGGCTGTGGCCTGCGAGAAGTATCACCCTCCTGTCCAAGGTGCCACAATTGGAGGGAATTTCAAGAAACCTGGTATGTTTTTAATCACAGCTTTGTTCACACGTATCATGTTAACTCATAGCCTGCCATAAAGGCTATCGTTATAGTGCTTTGTACATGCGAGCGAGCCATTGCTTCGCTGCCTTGTGCATGCTTGCGCGCATTCGTAATAGCAGTTATTGTTCATGCCCATTGTACTGTGCTGTGTGTTTCGCACGCGCTATTCATAGAACCATCGCGTTAATCAGATTATCTCAAAATAAACTTGGCACAGGGGGATTTGGGGCTTGGCACAATGGGGATAGCCCTGTGGCATCATAAGAATTAACAGCCTGAGAAAATACAACTTAGGAACATTAAACCATTTTGCATGTAAATAGATAGCAAGTTGGGTTAAAAAAGTAGCTTCATGGGACAGAGACCCGTATTACTGGTTTATCTCTGTGTTTTCAATTACAGAAATACTGTATGATGCGCACCGTGCTTATGTCATTTCCTTTAGCTGCAACATTTTGTGTTTGCTTTTATTATGAGGCATATGTCTGCGTCGTTGATGAATGAGACTTTATGAATCGTATTCATAAGTTATTGTTCTCAAAATGGAAGTACAATTCTCTTAACATGGTGTGTAAACTAATGTTTGAGTACTAACAAACAAATCGTACCATTCGTACCTTATCCTTTTTTTCTACAATGCTTCCAAAATACAAAATAAATCATTTTCTACATGTAACGTCTTGGAAGTCCACATATTTTCAATTAATGAGCTGCACAAGGTATTTGGTAATAATGAAGTTCATGATTAAGATAAATATGTTATAATGTTCTTTTTCATTAAACTAGGCACATCTACTCATAAGGAGGTTCAGTCCAAACCAGATGGCTTCCCTATAGAGAACCTTGAGCTCCTGGTAACAGGCATAGCTGTGTGCTGGGGTGGCAAAGATGCTTACTTTATATCTCTCCAAAAAGAGATTACTGATGGTAAGAGAAAATTACAGATTCACAGAAATTACAGATGGTCATTATCAGGGCTCTAGGTCTAGTTATCAATCTCCCTGTAGTTGTGAGAAGGTTCGGTCTAAGCCAGAGGGTTTCCCTTTAAAGGACCTTGAGCTCCTGGTAACAGGCATATCTGTGTGCTGGGGTGGCAAAGATGCTTACTTTATATCTCTCCAAAAAGAGATTACTGAAGGTAAGAGGAAATTACAGATGTGGTCGTTATCAGGGCTCTAGGTCTAGTTATCAATGTCCCTGTAGTTGTGAGATGGTTCGGTCTAAGACAGAGGGTTTCCCTTTAAAGGACCTTGAGCTCCTGGTAACAGGCATATCTGTGTGCTGGGGTGGCAAAGATGCTTACTTTGTCTCTCTTCAAAATGATATAACTGAAGGTATGAAAGAAAAAACATAATTGTATTCAATGCTGTAGTTCTAGTTTCGAAAGTTGTTATTTCATTTGTACTAACTTATAACAACCACACCTGGGCTGAGATGCTGGAAGACTAGAGTTTGTTCAGTTTGGACCAAGGGTAAAAAACTTCCTGCCAAGATGTCTGCATATGATGTATATTAGGATTTTGTTGTTGCAGAATTAGTTTGTTTGTTTGTTTGTTTTGTTGGGTTTTAATTGTTTTCCTTGGAGGAAGTTATAGCCAGTGAGGGACCTCAAATGAATGTTGCAGTATTTGGCAAAAAGGTTTTGATACAAAGGAGAAAAGCTTAATCATACTCTTAGAGATGATCCGAGTATTATTCTTTGACAGATATACATGTTTCAGCATTCCTCGAACTTTGATCTTCCCATAGGTAATGCAGATGACACGCTTGCACCACCAGACAATGCCCCTAACCTGTCGGTCAGCGACAGGCTGAGTAAGATCAGACCGGTCCTGGAGATAGAGAAACTGGGACGGACTGCCAAGGCGAAGTATCACCGTAAGGTTGTGTTTGGAGCTAAGCACCAGGTGAGTGATGCTAACATGTATGCATATTTCATGTACAGTCAAACCTGCTTAAACAACCACCTGTCTACAAAGATCACCTTTCTTGTTTCCCCTTGAGAATGGTTTCTCATTGAAACATGAACTAAAGGAACCTGTACATAAAGACCACTTTTCTTTCTAGACAGGTTTCACTGTAGTAGTGTTTCGTTCATATGAATATGTAGTCACACTATGAACATGACGGACAAAGAAAGAGGACAAAATATACAGTTCCTCATTCTACAAAGGAACATCCCTTCACTGATATTATGTAAAAATGTGTAGAACAGGTGAATATGCATGTGACACCTGTTCTACACATTTCTACATAATAGCAGTGAAGGGATGTTCCTTTGTCTACCACAACAATTGTTGAGGGTAGAATGAGGAACTGTATATTTTGTCCTCTTTCTTTCTCCGTCATGTTCATAGTGTCAAGGGCTTGAATTATGTTTTTGAACTGTCAACTAGGGGGAAGAAGAAAAAAAATCTACCTTACTTCAAGATTTATCGTTTAAAATGCCTATGACCCCATTGTACATGTATATGGTTTGGTATAACACATGGTCCCAACACAATATATTTTGAGTGTTGTAACTTAATATCAAAGATCAATGCATTTTTAACAGTATTTCAGACAAATTTGGGGCAATGTTCTTCTAGTACAGTATAATATGGTCCAGGCAGAGATAAGTGTATCTCTGTCATGTTGCCTAAACATAAGTGCTTTATTTTTATTTTATTTTTCCACCGAGCATGTACCTAGGGCACTAGTGTCACAAATTGAGTTTGAAATAATTATGTCTGGACGTCTGGACTATTATCTGGACTGCTACATCACTTACTACGATACAATTAAAGATGACAACCCTATTTTCATTTAATAGAACAATTGCTTTTTCGGATACACAGAATTATACATCTTAAAATGTCTGTGTTAGTGGAGAATGTGGATACATTGTGTGTGGGTAAGCCTGAATCCGATGACTGGGGTAATAATATATATCTGTAAAGCACTTTGAGAGGGCCTGCAGTCCTGAAAAGCGCTATATAAGAACGAGCTCTTATTATTATTATTATCTAATCTGGATATGATATTTGTTCTTTCATTCCTCTACAGTATAAGATCCTGTCCCAAGCCTGTGGGTGTCTCCTAGCGGGTTCCCTGGAAGACCCTAAGATAGCCCAGTGGCTGATAGACCCTGGCAGCAAGGAACCTAACCTACAGTCACTGGTCACACAGTATACACCTACTGATGCTTATCTCCTAGAAGGTAAGGTCTTTTAAAGCCCCACTGTACTACTTAAAGCTACTTGCGCCCTCTATATAGCCAACAATGCCTAATCGGTGCATGTTGGTCCCCCATGTTCCCCTTTTTCTTATGTTAATTGAGAGCTGATTTGATGAGATAACCACCTGTCAGTGACCTTGCAGGGAGGTCTCTTCCTGTCAGCGTTATTCTTACTATGTATCTCTCTCTCTCTCACACGTACGCACACCCCCCCCCCCCCCCCCCCCCCTTTCCCCCTCTCTCTCTCTCCTTTTGACCACTGTTCAAATCTAAAATCAATAGCAAACATACAGTGTCCTACCTCTTCCTGTACAGGTTGCAGTTGTAATCAATCTCAAGTTATATAGGATTAATTTAGATCAATCACAGCTCTTTATAGTGACTCGTTGACAATTGCACACATTTTGGTTTGCGCATAGACACATACTCTTGCGTGCCAACTGGTAGTAATGTGTGGGAGGATGTGGGCAGTGCGTGAAATGCGTGACAGAATTTTCAAAATGTTCAAGATTTTGTTTAGCAACGTTCTTGAACAGTTTGTGAACAATGCGCAGCCTAGTCGTGGCAGTGCACGCCGTTGCCTGCCGATGCGTGTTCGTTGGCCTAGTTGCACGCATGTTCACGACTAGTTAACAACTAATTTGCTCACAATTTGCGCATTGACTGCGCATATTAAATTCCCGCGCAGTTTTTGCATGCCATGCGCATAGTCTATGAATGCATGTCCTGGTGGTAACGCATTGCATGATCTATTCATAAATTAGATGTGACCCTAAACGGACTGCGTGCCACTAATTGGCACGCATTGGCGCGCCATAGAGAGGGGCAGTGTGGGACCAAAATGCGTACAAGTGTCAACGAGGCATAAGACAGGACCCCAAACAACTTCATCAGAAGACAATCATGTTTACCATGTCTTTATCTGTTTCTTAGCTCTTGGAGGTGGTATAGGCCTAGGAGGGCCAGGGGTTAGTCCAGAGACGAACGGATCCAGTAGACTGAGGGCTACTACCGAAGCAGTTCTGTCCCTTCAGGTCATGGACACCATGCAGAAGCAGCTAGAGGAGATGGACCTGTGGCAACCATTCACAGAGGTAAGCTAGTGATTCAAATTGTTTGATTTTGATTTTTGATTAAAGGGATCGTTTAACAATGTTAAATCTGAGATGCACGGCCCTACGTGTTATCAGTGTCTGTGATATGGTGTAATATTGAAGCCCTAAAAAAATTGCACTTTAAAATGATCATTGAGTGACCGGTTTTACCATACTCGTTTTCCCCAATAGACCTTTTTCAAATTATCTAATATTTGTGGTGGTACACAAGTATTAGAAATCATTATATTTATGGATATTTCAGCCGTCTCTGAACCGATTTTGATCAAACAAAGATATTTTTGTCAATTAAATTGTATGTTCTTTCAAATTTGACACTCAGTTTTTCATTATCTCACAAAAAACAAAAAAAATTGTGTAGCGCCCTCTGCTACAGAACTCAACTATCCCATTAATGTTTTAAAATATTGATCTAAGTGTGTTGACCACATTAGTCAAAGATTGGTCAAAACTTTGGAATGCATTTATTATTGAAATGTACATCCATCAATTTCATCCTGCCATCTGTGTTACTTTTCTCACAATTTGTTGTCCGATACGGAGGGAGGAGGATTTGTTCTTGTCTAAGGCTGTGTCATGCTATACAGGTGTACCATAACCAGGGGGGTGTTTCATAAAGCTGTTCGTAAAGTTACGCATGACTTTACTTTATGAAGTGCCAGATAGGTTGCCCAAAATTTTTCCTGATATTTGCAATAACCTCAATTATATTATGACAAAAAATATACTTTGCATTAAAAATGTTTGTTATAATAAGAATGTTAATCTACATCTGCACAGTTCAACTTTAGTTGTTGCAGTTAAAAAAGATTGAGCATCCCATTTGGCTTTTCATATTTAAGTCGTTCGTAAAGTCATGCGTAACTCTACGAACAGCTTCATGAAACACCCCCCAGGGCTCTGTTTGAATGTCTGGTCCCCTTTTGGTAGCCTCATTTAATCCTCTTTCCTCAGGTTGAGATGCCATCCATTGTGACCCTAGCCAGGGTGGAGCTGAACGGTATCGGGATAGACGGTGCGGAGTGCGAGACACAGAAGGCCGTGATGCAGGCCAAGCTGAAGTGCTTGGAGGAAGAGGCCTATAAGATAGCTGGCCATGGGTTCTCTCTCACGTCACCAGACGATGTTGCGCAGGTAGGTAGATTGTTATGGCGATGGCAAAGGTGATAGAGAGGATGTTGATGAAGACAAGAAAGAGGATGAATCGATAGTGATGATAATGATGACAATGATTGAGTTGATGCTGATGAAGATGATTAGAATGTTGATGATGATGATGGTTGTGAGAAACAGAAGGCTGTCATGCAGGCCAAGCTGAAGAGCTTGGAGGAAGAGGCCTACAAGATAGCTGGCCATGGCTTCTCACTCACGTCAACAGACGATGTTGCACAGGTAGGTAGATTGTCATGGCGATGGCAAAAGAGATGGAGAGATTGTTGATGAAGAGGAGAAGGAGGAGGAGGATGAATCGGTAGTGATGATAATGATGAAAATGATCAAGTTGATGCCAATGATGATTAGAATATTGATGATGATGATGATAATTATGCGGGTAGGGAAAGTTATGATGAAGAGATTGATGATGATGATGATGGTGATGGTGATTGATGATGATGATGATGATGGTTGTGAGAAACAGAAGGCTATCATGCAGGCTAAGCTGAAGAGCTTGGAGGAAGAGGCCTACAAGATAGCTGGCCATGGCTTCTCACTCACGTCAACAGATGATGTTGCGCAGGTAGGTAGATTGTTATGGCGATGGCAAAGGAGATGGAGAGGATGATGGTGAGGGTGAAGATGACAATGATTAGGAGTAGGATAAAGAGGAGGAGGGAATGGGAATGATGGTGGTGCAGAATAGGATGATGATGGTGATCATTATGTGAGTAGGAAACGGATGGTGATGATGGAGATGGTGAGATGCGGAAGGCTATTACCCAGGCTATGCTGAAGAGCTTGGAGGAAGAGGCCTACAAGCTAGTCATGGTTTCCCTCTCACGTCACCAGACGATGTTGCACAGGTGTGTTGTCATGGCAATCCTAAAGTATATGTAGAGATTGACATAATTATGATGATGAGGAGGCGGAGGATAATGAAAATGATGATGATGATGATGATTATTAGTAGTAGTACGCTGAAGATAGTATGCAGACGATAAAGTTGATAATTACTGCTGCTGATGATGATCTTGATGATGATAAAGTGGGTAGGGAAAGAGATGATGATGAGGAGGAGGATAAAGAGGATTGTGATGGTGGTGATGCTGATTCTGATTCTGATTCTGACAACTGTAATTGTGTTTGTAGGGTAAGTAATGGTGAGAAGGATAATAAAGAGGAGGAGGGGGATAACAATGAACATGACAATGTAATCATCTGGTTGGGAAGGAGATTGTGGTGATGATCATTACTATAAAAAATGATATTAGAAGTGATTGTTATTGTTGCTATGAAGATTCAGAAGGGCTGGCTATGATTTCTCTCTTACATAATTTTCTTCCTCTAATGATGATGATGATGTTGATGGGATTCCTGATATAATATCTCTTAAATCTACAGGTTTTGTACACCGAGTTGAAGCTCCCACCCAACGGCGACCCCTCTTCCATCTCTGCGCCTGCCGCCCCCGCCCGCCGCACCCTTGGAGCGAGAGGACGTCCTCGCCTGTCCAAGCATTTCAGCACCTCCAAGGATGCCCTCGAGAAGCTCAAGCCCCTCCATCCTCTCCCGGCCCTCATCCTGGAGTTCCGTCGGATCTCGGCCGCCGTGGCCAAGGTGGTGTTCCCTCTTCAGAAGGAGAAGGTGCACAACAGCAGGCTTGACATGGACCGGGTCTTCACGGTGTATCAGACTCACACTGCTACAGGTAATGAAAAGATGCGACCTCTCTATGAAACACAATAGAGTGGTGAAGTGTGACCTCATCAAAAATTTATTTTTGGAATTCCTCAGGTTTAAAAAATAATGTTCAAATGTCGAAAACCAATTGAATATGTTAAGTATTGGCTGAGATATGACCATCTGATTAAATAAATTTTTGATATTTGGACATTATTTTTGATGCTCTTCCAGAAAATGAAGAAAAAATTGAGAAATTCTAAAAGTAGATTTTTATGATGTCACACCTTCGGAACTCTATTAGATTCTCTCTGAGAGCAGTAGCAATTTTTATTTTTTGATAATTATTTCTTCCCTGTATACATGCTTGTAAAATACACAAAAATAAAAAATGAACTTTTATTTGCCAAAGAGATCTACATGTTATGCACAAGAATTAGAAAATACATGTAGAAAGGGTGGACAAAAGTTTCTTCTAGACACCAGAGAATAGTAGCTTGCTTGAAACTCTTCAAAAACTACGCTTTTTCAAGCATTTATTGATGATTTTTGCACAATTTAACCTCTGCCATTTCTATAGAGAATCTTTAGCATGAAATGTACCTTTAAATCGGGAGTCCATATTAAAGGTCTTGTGATACTCGTTTCCAAACAGGTCGTGTCGCCACCTTTGAACCCAACATCCAGGCCATCCCCAAGGAGTTTGACATTGACATGCCGTCCGTGATAGGGGAGAGTCCGCCTGGAGGGGGCGCTGCAGCAGGGACTGGCTCGTTTGCTCCTTCAGCGGTCTCGTCGTGTCGCAATAAGAAAGGCCGAATGACCAGGATAGGGGCATATACCCCACTCACCATGAGTAGCGGACCCACCCCAAAGCCGGGTCCCAAGTTTGCCGTCTGTATCAGGAATGTCTTCTGCCCCTTCAAAGGTATGTTTTGCTTCCTTTATTTCTGGTCTAGTATTTCAGCCTTTGTCTGACAGGATTGCTTTCTTGATAAGGGTTAAGAACTGAATTTGTAGTATCGCAACCAAGAGTAATATAAATGCATATGGAATATTACGTTTGTGCAATTAATTTGCTGCTCTTGCAGACTGAATCAGAAATAAGGAGGGGAATGGTATGTCCGACCTAACCTTTAAAAAATGTTGCCTTCTTACCTATCTGAAAACATCTGAACTTGTATCCATTAAATTGTACCAATAATATTAGCAAGTTTGGATCTATCTCCCTGTATGCACCTACACTTTTTGAAGTCTTTGCAACAATTCAGCTTTTCATTTTGGTCAGTTAAGCTGCCAAAAATCTTACATGAGTTATGGGGTGGGCAAATGCTAAAAATCAAATTTTTAATTCAATAAAGTGAGTGCCATTCGGCAGCACACTCTATCTAAATGTTAAAGATCTTTTATTAAAAAAAAAATCCCCAACATCTTGCAGGTGGATTAATGCTAGCTGCCGACTACTCTCAGCTGGAGCTACGTCTCCTAGCACACCTTGCCAAGGACAGGTGCCTCATGAGCATCCTGAACAGTGGCAGCGATGTCTTCAAGCAGATCGCTGCCAAGTGGAAGCACGTGGATGTGGACAGCGTGTCGGCCGAACAGAGGCAACAGGCGAAGCAGGTAAGTGAAACCATTCAAGATTTGATCACTAGTATGAAAGGTTTTATGCCTTATTATTTGTTTTGTACACTCTGCCAGACAAGTGTCAACATTCAATGCAATGAAGACACAAATATGTTATAGAAGTGAAGTCTTTTAAGCCTTATTCACCCTTGGTCTAGTAAACTTTGTCAAGAAGGCTACAAAGTGAAAAGACATTAGGCATAGTGCGTTCAGCATTTCTTCATCTTGTAACGTAGAGATAAGTGACAACAATCATGAGCCTTTGTTATACTTAGCTACTTTTTACCCACCCCTCCCCCTCGTAATTTATATACACACAAAATCATCATCATTGTCATTTATTACAGTCAGCATTTTCCCAACTTACCGTCTCGAGCATCCTCCTCATTTAGACCAAACCTTACTGCTTTCTTTCTTCACCATATCTTTCCATGAAAATTGGCTTTTATTTTGCTGTTATAGTTTTTTTTTAAAGATTGTTTTATCTCGTCAAGTGTGAATGACACTTTTAAGGGAGTGTATCATGGGAAATACTGGTTAACGCCATCTATGTCTTCTTTTGGACAACTGCACGTAAACGAATGGACTTGATAAACTGGGTCAGCATGCGCAAGCGTTCGCGAAACAGACCAAAGTTCTCCTCACGCTTCAGTTTCGTGTAGGTTGCACGCACGTGAATGCTGCGGTTGCTTCGTCCGTAGTCGTATTATACCCGATTGGCCCAGGGTAGGGCCTTGGGAAAGACACATAGTCTCATCATGATACACTCCCTTTAAAGTGGATCTAACTTGATCAATTCTTTCTTGCAGATGTGCTATGGGATGATCTACGGTATAGGAGCCAGAGCTCTGGGGGAGCAGCTTGGGGTGTGTGAGGAGGACGCTGCTGCTTTCATGGAGTCCTTCAAGTCACAATACAAGGGTAGGTCTTTAAACAAATTATTTTTGGAGTGGACTTGCCCTTTAAGTGATCCATATACATGTACATGTATGCTCTGTATAAGATCTCTTTTGCCTCTCTGGTCATTATGCTACACCCATGTAATGCTGGACACAGGATCTAAGTGTACAATATTACAAGGTTTAACCTCATTAGGGTGGATTCATAATTTACAGTGCCCCAACCGGCAAGCCACAACAGGCCAATTTTTCAGCTCGCGGGTCGACATCTTTTAACCAGTGGAGCATAGTAACAATAGCTACTAGTGAATCCACTATATTATCTTTTGAGTTATAGCAGTGTTAGGGGCAAGAGTTGATATAATTTTGATTTTTTTTTTTTTTTTTTTTTTTTTTTTTTTTTTTTTTTTTTTTTCTTTTTTCTTTCATTTTTTTTTCTTTCCAGCTCATGATTCATAGTGGTGGAAACAATTGACAAAACTTCATATGAGAACAGAAATAACATTTTTTTTTAATGAAATAAAGATCACTTAAAGATGAATACAAATCAATTTTCATTTTCACTTTACCATATGAATTGTTTCATTTTTATGACAAATTGGTTGATCTTACAAGTTTGTAGGCCTCCCCCCATTAAAGTGACTCGGTAACATTGCCTCAGATTCTAAAACAAAATCCTGCAATCATAATTGTATAAACCGCTTTAGGTCAGTCAGGAATCCCATGACTTTTACAAGCAGTTTGCCTGACTGATTATCAAGATATTTATGATCGGAAATTTCATTTTTCGTTTTCCTAACGGTTTTTATAACTCTCTCTCTCTCTCTCTAAGTGCCATATCGTTTGACTTTGGCGATCATGCTGTTCCACAACCCTCGGCTCCTAGCCTTCTGTATTAGTACCACTCCCAGTTCTTTCACTCCTCTCTCTTCCAACAATTTCTGCAGACTGTCCATCCAAAGTATCCTCCTTCTTCCCCTACTCCTTCTTCCCACAATTTTCCCTGTCAAAGCAAGATTCTCTAGGCCTTCTTTACGTGTAATGTGACCCATGAACTTCAACTGCCTAATCAACATCTCACGTATCATTTTCCTTTGCACTCCAGCTCGTATAAGAACTTCCTCATTACTAACTTTGTCAGTTCAGGGGATTTTCATCATTCTTCTTAGAAACCACATTTCGCAACTTTCCAAACGCTTTTTAGTATCAGAGGCTTAAGTCCATGTTTCACTACCATACATAAGTACTGGGTAGATGTAACAATTCAATACCCTTATTCTGGTCCTCATACACATTGTTTGATTTGTCAGAATTTTGCCTAACTTTGAAAATGCAGATTTAGCGAGAGCTATCCTTCTCTTGATCTCTGTCTCGCATCTGGCATCCTCGGTAATCATGCTGCCGAGGTAGTTAAATGAGGAGACTTGTTTAATAGTCTGTTCTTTCAGTTTCAAGTTACATTTTGGACTGCTCTTCTTGGATACCACCAGGCACTTTGTCTTGGTAAAGTTGATCTCTAGTCCCATTCTCTCACTTTCTTTTACAACTACATTCAGGAGTCTCTGGAGATCTTTCTCTGATTCAGAAAATAAAAAAATAAAAAAACTACAGCCTATTAGGGAAAATGAGTATGGTAAAAAGCGGTCACTCAAAGATTTTTTTTTTAGGTCTTCAATATTACACCATATTAAAGACAATGATAAGACATGCATCTCAGATTTGACATTGTTAAACGATGCCTTTAATCACATTTTTCTTTGACATGCTTAATCCAGAGTATTCCTGTGCTAAAAATTCAACTCCTCACGCTTTTTGTCATTTTTTTAAATAATCAGGCATGAAGAACTACCTCCTAGAGGTGGTCAAGCAGTGCAGAGAGAAAGGCTACGTCCAGACACTGACCGGTCGAAGGCGCTACCTCCCTTCCATCCACCACACCAACACCGGGGCCAGGAACCAGGCCGAGAGACAGGCGGTCAACACCACCGTCCAGGGTTCGGCCGCTGACCTGGTCAAGACGGCCATGGTCAAGATTGACCGGAGGCTGGCGGTGGAGTATCCGGCCACCAAGAGGAGCCATAAGCACAAGGAGGAAGAGGAATCAGGTAGGCAGAAAAAAAGGGCAGGGGAGAGGGGGAGAGATAGAGATGGAGAAAAAGAGAGGGGTGTGTGTTTAAGATGCAAGAATGTGAAATTTGGTCAGCTTTATAAAAACATGGTTTATTACAACATATGTGAATGGGCCTCTACTGATTTTTCACGGATTAAGAGAGGCAGAGAGAAAGCAGGGGCGAGGGAGAGAGAAAGGTTTAGATAATAGAGAGGGACAGAGAGAAGGGGAGACAGAACGAGAGAGAGATTATCAAATGAAGCAAGTCAGGATATACGAAGTCTGCAGAATGGGACACTACCACAAGGCAGCTTGCTCTGTACAGTGCTCGAAATTCCTTGAACATCTATTAAGGTAATGAACCTCATCACCTGCTTTAATCGACCTGTAAATGCATCTTCTGTATCTATCACTTTCTGTTCATAGGTACAGCTCCGGGCCGTCGGAAGAGCAGAAGACTACAGACCACGACTGGCTTCACTCCCCCTGGGGCCTTCCTGGTGCTGCAGCTACACGATGAGCTCATCTACGAAGTCAGGAGGGAGGATGTAGATCAGGTGGCACAGCTGATTAAGACCGAGATGGAGAATGCAATGAAACTCTCTGTGAGGCTACCTGTTAAGGTTAAGTTTGGACCTACATGGGGTACGCTTGAAGAAATGGATTTGTGAGGAGGGTGTTCAGAACGTGGCACAGCTTATTACGACCGAGATGGGGATTGTGATGAAACCTTCTGTGAGGTTACCTGTGAAAGTGAATGTTGGACTGACGTGACACACTCAAAGAAATGGACTTGTGGAGAGGGAGGGTTTTGATTAGATGGCACAGCCGATCTGTGATTGAAAACTCTAAATGACTTTGTCTCATTTCATAAGTCAACTCATTGCCACATTTTCCTCTGTCCCTCCCTTTTCTTCACTTCTTGTTTTAGTATAGGTATGATCAATTTTGGATTTCATTTCAAGAGTAAATTTTGCAAAAATCAAATATGCACACTCATATCAATGAATTTATCAATGAATTTGGTTTAAGCAAGTATTCATATCAAATTCAATATTTTGTAATATTCAAAATTTTCACATTTAGTAATTTGAATGTTTATATTTCACTGAATGTTGATATTGCAGTATATTGTTATGAAATGAACTACAGGTGTAAAGAAAAATATTGATGAAATGTGTATTTGTACGCCTATTCCATTTTTTATTATTGTGTAAATATAAACATTTCTATTTGAATGAATTTTACATTTTAACTATCTACTTTGTAAATCTGCATGTATGTAATGGATGTGTATATATATATATATATATCTTTATGCAAATTTACTCAGGTAATGTAATGCTTTTCTAGAATTTCTATGTATGAATTTTCCAATTTTATTTGCATGTACATGTATTCAAATTATGCACTGCTGACATATGTATTGTATATCACTATACCACGCTATAAATATGTCATAACGAGAGAGACTACTTTTCCAAACACAGACACTCGGCCAATTGCTTTTGTTGTTAACGTTTATTTTCAACGACAAGAGTCAATAAATACGAAAATACATGAAATATTGGAATGAAATACAGTGTGTGCTTGCCTCATTTTAGCATTGACTTGAGTAAAGGGTGATATAATGTACAAAACATCCACTTTTTGTTCACCCGGTAAACAAAGGGACCTGGGGTTAACAAAATAACTTCATTTCCTTACTCATTTTGTTCCGTTCCGAAACTTTCAATCACTTGAATGAAGAATTATTGGATCCTGCCACCTAGTGCTATTATATCGCATATATACATACATGATTCCAATCAAACAAATTCTCTGCTTGGAGCAAAAATGGCCATTAATTGACTAGAGAAAATACATTAAAAGAAGCCTCTGGTGTGCTATAAGTATTTGAAGAACAAAAACGGTGCTCTCAGTAACAAGGTCATACATGTACTTGAAGTGTGTGGTGGTTTGATGTGTTTCTCATGCAGGACAATTAACAGCCAGTTGTTCAAAGATGGCATAACACAGTAAAATGTGTAATCTATTTGACACCTCTGTCACTACGAGCCTTAAAGCACTACTCGTAGCTATTTGCGCCCTCTATATAGCAAACAATGCCTAATCGGTGCCTGTTGGTCCCCCATGATCCTCTTTTTCTTATGTAAATTGAGAGCTGCCAGTGACCTTGCAGGGAGGTCTAATCCCCCTGGCCAAACTAGTGCAGACAGGCTTTAAGGCTCGTTCAGATATGAAGCGTTAAAACCGCCACGTCTTTTTCCTTTTGATGATAAGTGCAATAGGCTTCACATTTCTGAATCTTATGCAAGTGCTCAGTGACTATGCACAAGTCCTTTGATAGGTGCGGTTGCTCTTCATTTTACAAGTTAAAACATTTTACACATAAAAATTGCTGCAGTCTGTCACGCCATATCTGAACAATCTCAAAAGTAAATTAATCCATTCAATACCGTATCTTTCCTGGAACACACATCTCAATGGGGCTTTGTTACATAAAATGTAACGGCTGTATCAGAGCTGCCAACATTTGATTTGGGTAATCAGGGAGATTTCTGAGAGAGCAGCATCGAACGACTTCATGTTGGCGGGAACCAAGAATGGCCTTTTAGTGCCCCTGGTGGGGGGGGGGGGGGGGGGGGCAGGGGGCAGGCCCCCCAAAAGCTCTTGGTTTTAAGCCTCTTTGAAACCCTTTTAGAACACATTTTTTCAATGATTTCTCAAAATGGAAGGCTTTGATATGGCACATTTTATTTGCATACAATTGATAACATATGAACTTCACATCATATTTCAGACTATGAACTCCTGTTACCTCTATTGTGAAATGGGGGATGTACTTGTGGAAGGCAAGGACTGGGGTGTGCTTGAGGGTTTTCCTTGAAGTGACTGGTAGGTTGCTTGCTTGAGTTTGCTAAGGAGGTCCTTGCTATACTCCCTTTGGTAGCATGGGACATCTGTGTTGGCAATTTTCTCTGTTAGGAGTGCTTGAAGTGTTTTCAAATTCATTGATCCCCTGAAATCAGTTTTGTTCTTCCTAACAATGCTAAAAACTCTTTCACATGAAGCATTGGAATGTGGTATCACAAGCAAAGATTTCATCACTTTGCTCAGAAGTGTGTATTTCTTTGAGCCATTGCCATCCTCCATCTTTGAAATTGCAGACCATTTCTTGTCTATTCTCAAGTTTTTGTTCAGGATCTCTGGTTCCCCTGAAAAGTCTTCAACCTGGTATTGTGCAAATTCCAGCTCAAGCTTGTCCAGGTCTCCATTCCAATTTATCTTTTTTATCATTCTGTGGTCAAATCTTTTAAATAACCTTGCATATGCCAGATAATTAACAAAACATCATTGTCACCGAGAGAGGGCGCTAAATACGATTTAACGGTCAAATTCGAATTTTCAAAACTAAGGATCGAAGCAATTCATAAAAATGATGCTATTGTCTTGCAATGTGTGTAACCTAACAAACTATTAAAGTTCATGATACTGGCATAAAACAGTCAACGTGCAGATTAGTATTTCAAATAAAAACATAAAATCGTGAGAAAATCCACCCTTCAAGTCCCGCACACGTGTTTATGAGTAAGTCAAATTTTTAGGGAGATTAATGAGGTCCCCAACTACTGACGAAATGAACGCAGGTCTATGGTATGGAGGGGTAGACTATTTCTCGATTTTACAAATCTAAGAACTGTTCATACTAACCTGAAAAAGCTCTGTATTCCTTTTGTATTGCCCCTTGATTTCGCGGTTTGCTTGTGTTTGTCAGATGTGATGTGGCGAAATACATCATTTCTTCCCCCACTCTTGATGGAGATATCTGCGCCGCAAACTGTACAAAATGCGTAGTATTCGCCTTTCGTAGATTTCCCAACACAAGGCCATTCCAAGTGGTAGTCATCTTTATATTTCTGATAATATTTCGACTTCGACATTGTCCTGGATGATATTTTAATAGTCAAACAAAATACAGCCTTGTTTTGGACAAAGTTGACTTACGCCTTCGGAAGATGCAAGTTATATCGATGCGTTCCCAACGGCAAAGGAGATCAGAAAAAAAAAGTCGGCTTCAAAATCCACTCTGCAGTAACACTGCCATGTTGGTATCAAATGATAATCCACTTAAAAATCACATCGCAAAAGTCCCCAAATCAATCCAAAAACTGATGTTCAAATGTGCAGTTTTTTGGGCCGATCGCAGCAGACAAAGTCTGCTTGTTGTATCAGTGCAACTTCTGGCTGCTCTGACGCGACCGATTGGAAACCGGCACCAACGTACCGGGACGCTACGGGGGCCGGCGAGGAAGCCGCCCGGCAGAGCAAGCAGGCGAATTGCTATCACACAAACACCACTCACATTATCACATGTTCCCAATGGTTTGTTAGACTAGCCCGCCAGTCGTTCGGCGTAACTCTCATTTATTACGCTGTTAAATAAAGTACGATATCACGGTAAATTTATATTCGACGACTGGATAACAGGAAAATTCATATTACAGAATTGCCATGTGTTGACCTGTTTGTATACGTACGTACGAACTCAACATGCTAGTCTTGTGAAACAGTCGTTTGTGAAAATAATACAACTTAAAATCTGGAAATCCGGGAGATTTTTGCATGGGGTCGGGAAAACGGGATATTGGGTCAAAATCCGGGAGTCTCCCGCAGGATCCGGGAGACTTGGCAGCTCTGACTGTATCCAACGGCTTTAGCAAAGTAGCATCCAGCCTTAACAATTTTGTACATTTCATATATACACTGACTAACACGCAAAAATATGATCACCCTGATATAGCAATAAGAAATGCAATGGAGACACTCAACATGCCTCACTGTACAAATATTTACACTTTACAGTTTTTATATAATTGCTTCGTATTTACAACCTTAGTTGAAGGGTCAAATCCCTAGAAAGGATAGATAACCCAGCTCCCTGAATCTAAATTACCCGCAAATGTTTAGAGAGGCAAGCGATTAGTGTTGGCCATTTAATAAACCAACTATTGAAGGGGTTTGTTTGTGTGTTTTACTTGCCTGCCTGCAAAGAAAGCAAGTGTATGCTTGTAAGCAAGCAACCAGGGGACCTATGGCTTTATTAAAAACCTTTCCCAGTGAATTGGTAATGAGGAATAATGCCTTACCAAAGGGCACTAGCTCATTGCTTTTCTTTCAAACCCGGGACCTCCCGTTCTGTGCTTTACAGTAGTTTGGACTGAGGTAAGACTTTCAGGTATAAACAAGCACAGTTCAAATCAGTGCTTGATATATTATAAAGTAACTTATGTGCAACTTGCCCGCTAGCAAAAGAGAGAAAATCTGTGGTATAGTCATTTCATTTCCATTTTTTGGCTCCAAGAACAAATTGGAAAAAGTCAAACATTAAGAACGCTTATCGTAAGGTGACAATTGTGCAAGTGTTGTTTGATTCTCTCAATCAACCATGTTCTGTTCTACAGAAAGTGCATATCATAGTTCAGCTTATATTGCCTACTGCAGAAGATACCACAGGGTGATGGCATACACAGAGCTAAGGCCATTTCATTCTCCTAGCACAATTCCTAGATTTAACTTAACTCATTTACTACTGAATTTAGTCATTTCCCTAGTCATTTGTACAGGTACCATCCAGTTCCCGAAAAGAATATCTTTCAGGGAACAGGACAAAGATGTCGATGACAGTTCCAAAGGTACAGAGATAAACAATAGTTTCTTTATCACGATCAATGGGATAACACACCGCCTGCCAGAATGTCCTGTAGAAAATTGGACAAAGACCATCAATGACAGTTCTGCAAATTACAGAGATGCAACAGTTCTCGTCTGAGTCTGATTTTATCTCCTAGCTGGTGGAGCGTATGGAGACCCCAGGAACTGATCAGCGATGCGCCCTGCCTCCCGAAGACCACTCAGAAGTGCACCATGGACCGTCGCGGGGTAGTTCCTGATGGTGTGTTCGCCTGCAAAGAAGAGCCTCGGGAGGTTGTTGGCCTGGGGTGGCGCTCCAGGCACGATGGGTGTAGGAGTGACGGGCGTGGCCATCAGGTCGTAGTCGTTGCCCGACGATCCTGCGGCAACGTAGGAGTAGGATCCCCTGGACCATGGGTCTGCACGCCAGCGAGTTACCACAGCATCTTTGGGCTGGAACAAATGAAATAATTCTCAAGATTTTAAAAACTAAACAGATAAGGTACCTAATGAGGGAAGCATCTTGATCTAATTTTGATTTTTATGTTTGTATCTTTATTAAATTACACTAAAGTACCCTATACAAAAATTAAATTCATTCATTCTTATTTTTGAAATAAACAAAATACCTGAAATGCCATGAAATTTGTTACAAATCACAATCACAAAGACTTTCAAATAATCATTATCAAACAAAGAAAAAAATTAATTTGACTTATATGTTTACTACATTTAAAAACACACATGATTTCTATAGGTAATGCAATATGGCAATGAAAATCAAATTCTTGTTAGTCTTTGCCTTTCTGTCATCTCTCTGTAAATGTGTTACACAAAACATACAAGCTTAATACTAGAGAAAACCATCTTACCTGTTGCACGGCATTGTTGCCAAAGATGCCCCTCAGTACGGTCAGACATCGCCCGACAATGACGTCATCGCTGACATTCTCCATGATTTGGGCCGCCTCGCCGGCCACCAGGGCCAGGAGGACTGGGGCCTTGTAGAGGTTCCAGAAGAGGAAGAGCTCCCCGCGGCTAGCTGTCGTGCTTCCGACGTGCCCAAAGAGATTGATGACGGGGTCCCAGAAGCATTTGTCGAAACACAGGACCACCTGATAAAGAAGTAACATGGATGGTTGTTTAATACAGACATCTTTCCCGCAAAAGGTGATCTGACATTTGGTCTGTCAACAATTGCTTCAGGGGGGTGTTTCAGAAAGATCTTAAGTTGAACTTATCTCTAAGTTGGACTTAATAATTATGGAAAGTCGTTAGCATCTATTAAAATGTTTTGTAAAAGATATTTTAAAAGGCATAAAATGTTGATACAAATCATTCATATTTTCTATTAGCAAGGAGATTTCACGTTTTTGATGTGGATTTACAAAAAGTCTAAAATATTTGAATTTTCGCTTTTGAATATATTTTATTTTAAGGCTACAAATGGCTCTCCATAAATTTTAATTCCAACTTAGGATCTTTCAACTTTGGTGGTCAGAAACAGTGAAGTGGGCTAAAATCACATAAAATACATACGGTAATAAGTTTGCCTTTGAGGATTTTAGGAGGTCACTGGCATCCATTCAACTGCTAACTTTGAACCCCCTGTGTGCTCTCCTAAACAATGTCTTTGTATGAGGTTTGGCATCATGACACCAAAATTTACCAATCAATGGGGCACACAATAGACAAGAGTGAAATACCAATATTCATTTCCACCGAGTATAGATCGTAGATTTGGTGTTATGACTTTGTTTTGAATCTAGAACCTGCTGGCTCCAAGACTACTGATCTAAAACCATTGAGCCATCATGTTTTATTTTCAGCATAACAAACATGTCAAATAAAAAGAAATTATAAGGGCCTTTTCACAACTCTACCTTATTAAGATTGCCATATCCCATTCTCTGGACGGCACTCGTCTTCCACTCCGGCAGAGGGGGTGAGAAGTGGACCACGGGCGGGGCCTGCTTGAGCACCCCTAGAGGGAGGGTGCAGAGGGCAGCATCAGCCTTGTACGTACAGCTTCCTCCTTGACCTTTGATGCTCTGGGTCACGACCTCAACACCTGTGGGTCAAAGGGCAAAACATTGATGGAAATCGTTGTAGAGAAACATAGTAGCAACAATTATATTTAGGGTGAATGTGTGATTGAAAATTTTCTAGAGGGATGATAAAAATGTCTTATTCTTTTTAGTACAGAGCTATTGTGAGGGGAGCTCGCAAGATGCGTCACAGAGTTGCCGACTTTTATTCGATTGATTGCAACTTTAAAAATTCATGACTTTCTTATTTTTAATCAGAAGTTGCTCAAACTTTGACTGACCTGCTCCTCTCAATTTGTCTGCTTCTATTATAACCAACTTCATATCAGGGTTGACTCCCCTTCAAACCTTAACAAAGTTTAGTACACTTTCACGATTACCAATCGTTTTGTTTTGCCTAGGGTGTGTGGTTAATCAAGACCTTATCTGATCAAGTCTGAAAGATTCAACCCTAGGCCCATCAACTATCTGTTTTTGAACCGCCATTAACATGAGTGTCAAAACCCATATCAAACCGTCAGTGATTGATTGCCATCAAAACATTCAGGTTTTGTTGGAGAGTCAACGTGAGCTAAAACAGAGGTAATTCATCAGTGATTCGAGAGCGAGCATCGACACTGCAAAAACCTCCAGAGTTTCAGCTAGAGTTTTTAAAGAACCACAATCCAGAGGTGGGTTTTTCAACTTGGATTTTGGTTGTTCACATGGTACTAGCCTAGCAACTTCCCAAGAAACTCTGGAATGTGAGTAACGGCCAGGGAGTTTGCTTGCATTGTAAATATTCCTCCTGAAATCAGGGTTAGACCCCATTCTCACTCATTTCCTGGACCGGTCCAACATTGAGTGTGAAAGCACAACCGTGCCAGAAAGAAAACTTTTTGGTAATGCAAACTTCTGGACTGGTCCCCTTCCTAGACTGCTCCTGACCACTCTAACATGCAGTGTGAAAGCAAACAAACCGCGCCTCTGGAGTGGTCTAACAAAGACGGGTGAAACGAAACGAGTGAGAATGGGGTCCCACCACCAATGATGAACCCATCTCACCTGTGGACGTGTACTTGATCTGCCTGACCACCGTGTTGAGCTTGATGTCCAGTCCCTCGGACAGGGCCACGGGCACGCAGGAGTAGCCGTTGCGGACGGTCAGATGGCTGCCCGAGAACTCAAAGTCGTCGTCCTGGTCCCAGTGCTTGAGGGACAGGGTGGAGAGAGGAGTGGCGTTGGCAAACTCCAGATTGGCGAAGTGCCAGTCAAGGATTTGACGGTCCCGGGACGAGAGGTATACATCGCTGGTGGGGAAAAGAGGGATGAGAGAGACGCAAAAACCATGAAAACTTGTTTTGATACATATCAAATATGATCCTCCTAAAAATGTTAAATGATGACGACACTAACAACAATATCACTTTTAATTGGCAAACTCCAGATTGGCGAAGTGCCAGTCGAGGATTTGACGGTCTCGGGACGAGAGATATACATCACTGGTGTTGAAAAGAGGGAAGAGAGAGTCAGAAAAGTTGTCTTGATACGGATAAAATGTGATCCTCCTAAAGATATTTAATGACATCAACACTAACAACAATTCCACTTTTAATTGGCAAAATGACGGTCTCAGGATGAGAGGTATACATTACTGGTGGGGCAAAGAGGGAAGAGAGAGAAAAGGAAAAACCATGACAAATTGCTTTGATATAGATAAAATATGATCCTCCTAAAGATATTAAATGATGAGGACACTAACAACAATTTCACTTTTAATTGGCAAAGTCGAGATTGGCAAAGTGACGGTCTCGGGATGAAAGGTACACATCACTGGTCGGCAAAAGAGGGAAAAGGAAGACAGAAAAATCATAAAAATTGCTTTGTAACAGATCAAATATGATCCTCCCCAATATATAACATGACGTCAACACTAATAATAATAATAATATCACATTTAAACGTCTCTTTGCACTTCAAAATTTTGATACTGATAAAATATGATCCTTCTAAAATTAACACATGACGTCAACACTAATAATAAAAATAATAATATTTTATTCTTGTATAGCCCATATCACATTAAAACCTCTCTATGCGCTTCCAAATTTGGAAATTATTACCCCGGCCTTAACATGGCTGCCATTACAGCGCTCTAGCATTACAAGGAATTAATTCCTGCCAGGTACTCATTCACCTCACCTGGGTCAAGTGTGGCAAATAATACATGAGATTTATAAAGCGCCATCATCCATTTTAATTCAATGCTCGAAGCGCTTCAAAATATTAGGGAACACATTTCATCATGACAAAGAATCGTGTACATTTACATAAGAAAGAAAATGCAAAAATGAAAGAATGTAGATTAATGTCTTGCCAAAGGACATTAGTGACCTCCCGAGGCTCTTCTTTGCAGGCGAACACCCCATCAGGAAGTACCCTGCTACTTGTGATCCACAGTCCGGTGACATACCCACTAGACCACAACACTGCTACACTAACAACAATTTGAATATGCCTTTTCATTAGGTGCTGCCATGAGTTAAGAAATGAATCCATTATTACCTTGGAGGGTTGTTTTCTAGGTCTTGGATCTTCTCTTCTAGTTCCTTCTGTTTCTCTTTCTCAATGTCATAATCCTGTAGAAAACGAAATAAACTCTTCATACTTAAAGGGCCACTCTAACCCAACGAACATAGCCTTTCAAAACATGAATACAACTCTACTTATTAATATTCCAACCTCTGATTTTACAAAAAATCTCTAAATTGACCAAAAAATGATAACAGCCATCCATTTTTCACAGATCTCACGCTTGCTAGGCTACACCCCTCAAAAAAAGGTAATACGGTCACGTTGCTTGATGACGCATTTATGCAATCATTCATTGTATTGTTTCCAGATTATGAAAGGTGATGGACAGGGCCACTGAAATTCCCTAAGATTCATTTTTCCAGAGTTATTCAGATTGCATTACTACTATAAGAAAATTTGCAAAGCAAACTTCTGCCTCTTATAAAAAACATCATGGCAATTTCAACTACAGTATTTTCAAGGGAAATCTTCAGTATATACACAAATCAACATGTATTTATATTTGAAATGAAATCAAGAATAATCACATAACAAATTAATATAAAAACTAAAGGAGTCCATTTTTTTATGTCATTAAAGGGGGCGTAGCATGGCAAATACTGGTTGATGCCTTCTAGTACTTCTTTTGGACAACTGCACGTAAACGAATAGACTTGATTAATGGTCAGCTTGCGCTAGCGTTCACGAAACAGACCAAAGTTTTCCTCACGCTTCGGTTTCAGGTATGTTGCACGCACATGAATACTGCAGTTGCGTCGTCCATAGTCGTATTATACCCGATTGGCACCAAAGTCGGGCCACGGGAAAGACAAATAGTCTTGTCATGCTACACCCCCTTTAAACGGGTCTAAAAACCAAAATGGGGAAACACTCTCTGCATACCTTGCATGCTGCATTGAGATCTCTGAGTTTACTGCGAACCACAAACTCTGCTGTGATGTCCCTCGTCTGCTTGCTCTCTGTTGCTTTCTTGTGCTGGCGATTCAGCTCCTTGATCTTATCTTGTAAAGACAGTATCTGGAAAGGTAGACATCCAGAACACAAAGAAATAATTAGCTTTAGTGACCATCTGTCTACAAAGACCACATTTGTTGTTTCCCTTGAAAATGGTTTCTCATTGAAACATGTACTGAAGGAACCTGTACATAAAGACCACCTGCCTATAAAGACCACTTCTGTCTCCCTCGGTTGGTCTTTATAGCGAGTCTTGCATTTGATAAGTTGAAATCTTGGGAGAGATTCTTGAGCCATTTTTGTCTTGTTTGGAATTGTCTTGTCTTGTATGAAAATACCGACCAATTTTTCGCACACGTACGGTATCCTTGATCGCTCAAACCATTTTTTAACATGTAAACCTATGGGGTAACCATGGAGACTGACCTATTTTCCCAATAACCATGGTTATTGGAAAAATAGGTCTGTTTTAACCATGGTTACTGCGAATTTTCGGGAACAGTTAAAGTTTATGAATGCAATTTCGACCAATCAGATTGCTGGATTACTTAAGTGAGGTATATAATTGTTTTTTTACGCTCTCGGGAAGGTTACAATTGGGCTATTGCCCTCGGCACGCCTCGGGCAATAGCACAATTCTAACCTTCCCTTGAGCGTATAAAAACAACTATTTCTCTCAAAGCAGTCATTAATACTATACTAATACATACCTTAGACTGCACTTGCTTCAGTTCATCTTGAAGAAGGATGATATTCCTCAGATAGTCTCCCTTCTTCTCTTTGACTTGCTTCTCTTGTAACCTATGGAACAAACAAAGAGGCGCGATAGCTCAGTTGGTAGAGCAGTGATCTCGTAATCCGGTGACCCGGGTTCGAAACCAAGCCGATGCACTAGTACCCTTTGGCATGAATCCTCATTACCAGGTTTCTCGGAGGGGACCTAAAACTGTCGGTCCCCTGGTTGCTTACTAACAAGCATTTATGCTTTCTTAGCAGTCAGGTAAAATATCGACCACTACTAACATTGTTCAGTCACATACAAGACACAAAAGGCCATTATTTTGAAAAGTGTCACAAATGTTTCACATTTTGACAGGACACCTGGGGGTGTTTCACAAGACTTGTCATCAGTGACAAATGACAATTCTTGTTATAAGCTACTGAAATCCATGCTCCTGATTGGTTACCAGCAGATTTGTCACTGATTTTTGTAATTTGTCATTGAAAAAAGGCTTTGTGAAACAGGTCCCTGGACAAACTGACAATCAGGTGACACATGAAAGAAAAAAATAAACCTAGGCTTGTGTTTCAAGAAACCATCATAAGTACAGGTTCACTAACATTCCACTGAGACAAGTTCTAATGGGATGTAGGTGACAATGTACTTATGACGGTTTCATCAAATGATGCCCTGATCAACTCGCACGATCCCAGTACAAATAGAAACAGGGCATGAGAGTTCACAATAAAGTATTATCCTATGTTGTATTGTTGAGTTTATAATAGTCTGATGATAGATTCAGAATTACATCTCTCTAAAGATGCTTGTTAACTTTTGAGGTACATTATAATTATAATAGTGCTATTTTTGTCAGGAAGAGGTACTGAGTATTCCCTTGTTTTTGCTTGTTATTCAAATACGTTAAGGGGCATGATTTTGATGTAAACATTTACTTTGTATTTGTTTTATTTTTGTAACGACAGAATGTCTTATTTTAAGCCATGTTCTATCTAAACCTAATAATTATCAGCTATGTTATCTTAGGGACGTTGCGCTTCAAACTTTTTTGTCTATACACTGTTCCTACTATGTATTTTATCTCGATGTAACTCACTGAATTTTATTATCTGTAGACAATTATTTCACATGGTGAATAAATAAAACAAACAAACATAAGAAAATATGGCTTACTTTATGACTAGTTCCAGAGCCTCGCCCAATGAGACAGGCTTGCCATTGAGGTAGTTGAAGTCTAGTTGGTGAGAGAGGTAGGAGGTGGCTTCCAGTAATCGATTGAATTCTCTTTCAACCATCTCATCTTTGTCCTTGGGGATTTGCTGTAGGGAAGAAGGACCACATTTATGAGAATTAGAGAAATCACATTGTTAAGAAGTTATGGAATAAAGTAGGATGCCCGAACATCTGCTGTGGCCCTCAATTTGTCAATATTAAGAGGAAAAGGCTAGGGTTGGACCAATTTTTTCAGGTTAGGTTCACAATTACGATTAAAGTTAGCTCTAGTATAAGTATTTGGTAGAGATTTTAAATCAGGGGTTTGATTGGTGTTAGAAATTGATGTCATAGCATTTTGTCACTGAATTATCTTGTAAAATACCAAGTAAAAGTCATAGTTGTCCATTGCAGATATTAAAAATGAAACATTGAAAAAAACCTATGATGAGGTTTAAAAATATACAGTGTTTTGTCAGAAATTAAAACATTTCCTTGTAGCCCAGTCAATGTGATAAGTCAAAGATGCATGTAGGTTTCAGTTCATTAGCAACGTAACTCACCCTCTTCTTACCCAAAAAGTGATTCTGTTTAAATTCTGTAACGTATTCAAAGTTACTTACTAAGGCTGCGCATAACCGTGTAATGAGGTACTCGAGTACACTCCCAGGCTTACAGGCGAATACTTGAATACTCGGGACGCCATGCTTGTTTTTTTTTATTTAAAGAAAACTACCATACTACGTTAGAAGTATCCTCGGTTCGTCCTTTGTACTCAAGTTGTTGTCAACAGTGTGAGTATTCAAGTACTCCACTACATCTAGAAATACTGCCTTTGAAACAAGATAATGTGGCTTGCATATTTTTGAACACATCCTGAAGTTAATTACATTGATACATGTATTTTAACCTGAATGTACATTGTAATTCACCTGCAGTGTACATTGTAATTCACCTGCAGTGTACATTGTAATTCACCTGCAGTGTACATTGTAATTCACCTGCAGTGTACATTGTAATTCACCTGCAGTGTACATTGTAATTCACCTGCAATGTACATCGTAATTCACCTGCAATGTTCTTTATTTGTAATAAACCATTCAATCGATAAATTTATATCAGCAAAGCTCACCGTTTGCCCTCCGCTCTCAAAGAGTGGACACTTCTGCTTGACCTTTGCCAGCTCCATGTTGACCTGCTTGCTGATGATGGTCATGGGGTTCCCACCCAGACCGGTGACCACCATGGCACCGAGGTCAGCCACGTAGTTGTTCTTACGGTAGGTGGTCACTCGACCACCGACCCGATCGCGGGCTTCAAGGAGGATGACGTCGATGCCGAAGGTCTGGAGCTGCCTCCCAGCGGTGAGCCCGGCTATACCGGAGCCAATGATGATGACCTGGAATAAGTTTTCAAAATAAAGATTGTCCTTTGAATCGATCGCATTTAATTTGGAGGTTCGAGACACTTGGATGATAGAGCAAGATAGAATTCATCAACTTATTTGTGATTTACTTCATGACATTTTTTGTGAATTAAAAACTTGGTGGCAATGTTGATCGCAGGTTTTAATCAATTAGATTTTAATACATGAGTTAATCAAACAGAAAATAGATTACTCCCATCTGTACATCACCAAAGAGAGAAATCCTAATAAGAATGATGTCATTAACTTTCTGTGCATCTCATACTTGGGCATAGTGCTTACAATCTCCCTTTTTCTCATACAGAATTTCCAAAATGGCGGTTACTGCGGTCTTTTTTTAATGTTTTACCTTGAATGTAGATTTTTGCGTTGGTGGTTGCAGCCTCTTATAGACACCAAAGTTGATATAGCCATGCCTCTCTAAGTAGGCATGAACACGTACTATGAGCTGGACATCACCTGAAATCAGCAAACGGGAAAATTATCATTTTTGGAACTTATGAGCATTGAAAGTTGTTTCCCCCAATACAATGCAAATACATAAATGTTCCTATTGCAAGCACTGAATGAAATTGGTATTTTATATTTTATATGGATAATACATTACAACAGTCACTGATAATGAAAATATCAAAAAAATTAACATAATGTTAAGTGCTCCAAAACCAAACCCATTGTTTTTCAAGGGCTTCATTCAATTCAATTCAAATTTATTCATGGAAATGTTACACCTTATTTTTTACGAGCAACAAAAATACATACATGCAGTCAAACTTGTCTTTATCGACTGCCCAAGGGAAACACAAAAAGTGGTTTTTGTAGACAGGTTCCTTTAGTACATGTTTCAATGAGAAACCCAAGGGAAACAACAAATGTGGTCTTTGTAGACAGGCGGTCACTTAAGCAGGGTTGACTGTACTTATAAACAACAAAAACATAATCCTATCTTGTGTTCAAATGAACAAAAAATCACAAATCTTTATGTAATCCCAAGCAAAATGGTACAGTATCATTTTATATGATTTTGCTCACTAGAACGATTTCAACTGATTTTTGTGTGCAGCCTAATTGACTTTTGTACACATTTTATCATGCAAAAAAGGATGATATATTGCATGGTCGTGCTCATTTAACAAAATATTGAGTGTCCGGTGACACCTTTTCATCCAATAGGATACTCAATATTAAACAAATGACCTATTTCATATAACTTACTGTTGTACGGAGCTTCAATCTGTGGAAGGGCAATCGCACAGGTCAGCTGTACTTTAGGGTTCTCCAGCCAGAGTTGAAGCTATGCGTACACAAAGGAGAAAACCAAGATTAGAGGAAATCTACAATTGAAGAGTTTAATTCCAAAAGGAACTAAATTCATTTTTGTAACTACTGGGAAAAAAGAAAATGTTTACCAGATTTTGTACAGGCGTCTAAGGAAAATTGATATCAGAAGGTGCAATTTTTCATAATTGCTCCCAAAATTTAGCTAAATAATTTTGTTGAAAGACGGTACTTAAGTGAACAATGTTCTGATATCAATAACTCAATTTTCATCAAAAATGGATTTAGCTCCTTTTGGAATTAAGCTCTTCTTTATACAGCCCGATTGCAGCACCTTTGTATTAGTTATACATGTACATGAAAAACAATGTCTAAGAAAAATTCCTCAAGAATAATACCATTCCTCATTATGTAATGCGAAACTGCATGAAATGGAAAAACAAAATGGCGACTTCCGATGGATGTTCGCGGCAGCTCCGTTAGACTGTCCCTTCCTTTACCTTTGCAATGCATTGTCACGAACTTAGATCAAGATCTATCGGCAACTGTTGTGCTAGGACGTTTATTTTCGTCTTCATGTCAACAATGCAAGATAAAATTGTCGGTAAGATGTTTGAAAATGTCCTGTAACATAGTGGTATTGTTATTTTACCGTTTTTAGTCCCATACGTGCAAATTCATGTTGGTTTTGACTTTTTGTTTTTTTTACTCTTTCGTCGTAAAGGCCGCACCCCGACTTTTTGATATTTTCTCTTCCAAAAATACTGCGGCCTTTACGCCGGCAAATACGTTAAATGAATTGAATGAGAATAGTACATGTACATGTTTCAGAGGTACTGCTTATGCAACAATTTTGAAAGTGTTTTTGCGTTGTCCTTTGGGAAACTTTAGTTGACTTACGATCCTGTTCCTGATGTACAAGAATAGTTTCTGGGTTTGCATGGGACTCTGGATGATATCAGGAAAGCAAGCAGCCTCTTGAGACGTCATCTTATCGTGCGGTAGACGCGCAGAGAAGGCAGCACCCTCCAAACCTGCAGATCAGTGTAATAACACGTTCTAGTTTACAGCATTTTTTTTTTAATATACTGAAGGCCTAGAGAATCTTGCTTTGACAGGGAAAATTGTGGGAAGAGGGAGGATACTTTGGATGGACAGTCTGCAGATATTGTTGGAAGAGAGAGGAGTGAAAGAACTGGGAGTGGTGCTAATACAGAAGGCTAGGAACCGAGGGTTGTGGAACAGCATGATCGCCAAAGTCAATCAATATGGCACTTAGAGAGAGAGAGAGTAGGACAAGGCAGGTTTCATCGCAGTGATATTTTTTTAAAGTTTGTAAATGAATACCGTTTGTAACATTTATAAAGTCATACATTCCCTATGTACCTATCAATGCCATTTGGAGAACTTGTAGGCAAAGAAAAAACATAGCGAATAGGGCAAAGGTCTTTGATAATTTGAATTCATCAAGTTCCCTGTCTCTCAAATACTTAGACCTTCAAGCATCCTTAGGCCTAATTGGGGCCTATCTGGAAAGTTGAAAGTACAGATAATAAACCTTCTTGTCTTCAGAATTCCTAACTGTAAAATTAAGGGGGAAAAAAATAAAAATACCTTTTGGTTCAGACAGTTCTTCTTCTGGTTCGTCTTCTTCCGGGATTTTTGCCGTTCTCTTGGACTGTCTTTCTTCTTCTGAGAAGTACTCATCCTCAGAAAGATTGGCCAACTTCTCATCCATCTCCCGATACTCCACCTGATTGAAAATAAAAAGAGAGCAAGAAATAATGTGATAAGTGTGACTGAGAAAACTTGGTAAAAAAACAAAAACCTTACATGTACTTGATCATGCAAACAACTTGCTATGCATGATTTCTTTTTCTTCTTTCCTTCTCCTCCTCATCATCATCATCCTCCTTCTTTTCATCAAGACATTCATTCTTTTGTTCTTTAGTTTTTCAGTAGATTGCCAAGCTTAAGAAAACTCTCAAGCATAGGGTAGAGTGCCCAGTATTCGGTCACTTAAGGGGAAATCACTAATATTTTGAATTCTTGCCTCTTTTATTTTGCAATCTACCCATCAAAAGAACGGAAAAATATTCCTCTAACAGGATTTTATAGTCACTTAAAATAAAGAATGATGATAAGAAAAGTATTTCCGACAGAATTCGGTCGCGCCGATTAGAATTCGGTCACGTGATTTGTGCGTGGAATCTCCGTTGCATTGTCAATGCGTTGACCGAATACTGGACGAGCGATACCGCATGGCAAGGGTATCGTACAAATACATGTACCTCTTGCACATCGGCAAGTGCGTCATTTGCAAATTCGCTGCGATGGAGCGAACACGGAAGAGCTCCTCTTCACACACATACTAAATTCATTGCGACAGCAAATGAAGTTGTTTCGCAATAGACTTCTACATTATGGCTATGCATGTTAGCGCATGTGCTAACAGAACGCGGAAGTGCAGAAAGTGGTGCGACACTGACCAATTTCGAGCTAAGTTGGAGATCTTCCCTAGAGGTCTATATCTGATTTAATTTTGAGAGTTAAGAAAAGTTGTTCAGCTGCCTGATTTGTGCAAGTTTCGCGGCTCATTAATTATTTTTTTAATTGTTACAGCTGTTGAAACGGCTGTCTGACCGAATACTGGGAATGGACCGAATACTGGGCGCGCTACCCTAAGTACGATTGTTTTCAAATGAAATTACAGTGAGTCCAGTTTTATAACATTAAACAATAACAGAATTAATACAGTACGCAGGATTATATATTCATAACACACCAATATTATTTGTACTTCATCATCATCACTCATTGAATCATGAACATGTCACTCATCATGATGCCAATGGCAATGGGTCTCAAAAGGTTTATGAAATCTATTAATTATTGCTTGTATAGATAGTTGTAAACTTCTTCAAATTGCTGTTTTTAATTAACTGTCCAGATCCAGAATTCCAGATACGCAACCTGTGTCTGCACACGATGTCTGGGTACTGTATTAATTGGCAATTTCAACAAAAAATAATATTTCCATGATTCATCATCATGTCATGATTGACATTTTTCTTTTGTTTACCCGAGGTCTCTTCCTCCTGCTTGTTCTTCTGAGAGGTTCATCACTTCCATTTGCGTGGCTCTTGTGGTGAATTGATCCATGGCTCGATGAAGGAGGCATGATGCTGTAAACTGGTGTAGGGTGATGTTTCCCTGATCCTTGATGAGAGCCCGAGGACTTCCCACTGCTAGAAGATGCCATCATCATCATAGTCGGCTTCTGTGCCGCTCCACTAGCGCTAGCGCTAGCCGAGGAGGCGGATGCCGAGGCGGAGGGTTGGCTTGCAGCAGTCACTTGTTGGGTCTGCGGAGGGCTGCTCCTCTCCTTCTTTTTAGCACCTTCGTCGCCGCTAGTGTTGGTGCTGCCACCGGAATCCTTCTCTTTCTTCTCCATTCTTTCAAACAAAAATGCGAAATATGATGAAAATTAAGACCGGAAAGAGCAAATCCCGATGTAAGAAACCTTCATTTGCTAACCCTTTCGTTCCCGTATTTTACACGCACTCCTTTGTTGTATTATTCAGGTCGAAGGTGAAATCAATCAACTGATGCATTGTGGGCAATGACTAAATTAAATTAGATTTTGATCGCCATGATTGTGTGATCCGGTTGATTTGTCAGTCAAAATTCATTTCATAGATACATTTATCGAAATCGAACCCTTCTCTAATTCATCAAAATGATGTCATCTGGGAATTTTCCTCCCAATGCCTACCAGTCTTTATCATCTAGAGGGATGAGGGTAAGGAAACATTTTGACGAAATTTTGTTCACAGTGACTGAACCTGTGAATAGAACTGACTGTGTGTGATCATGATTCGGGACGTCATTGAATGCGTGAGTGTATAATCTGTGTGTGTGTGATATACTGTGTGCGTTTCGTCGTCGCCTCCTCCGTCGATTCCGCGACGGAACAAGCCGGGCGGAACAAGATTGACTTGTTTTGTTGTGTATTTAAAAAGTTATTTAATCATTATAACGAAAAATCGACTCATCCTCGACAAGGAAGATTGCACTTTGTCATGATACTTCTTACTATATGATCAAAAAGTGTAATATATGTTTATTTCACGATAGTCATATTATATATGTTTCTCTCACTGCGCGGTCGCGGGCTGCTGGACAGCAGCTAGACGGGGTGATTTGCCATCATATTTAATCACCTAATCATTATCATAATACGTTGCCAATTTGGAAACTGTAACTTTTTAAGGACCTTTGAGAGGAGCCTGAAACGGAATAATTGTGAATATGTTTTTGGAGTGCCTGTTTAATCTCATTTATATCTAAATTGCAATCAATACAAAATCTATTATAGAATAGACATTAACTAAGCGCCTATACAGATCCTTACTTATTGATAAGCATTATGGAAAACAATTTGGTCGCCTTCAAATTCAATATATGTTGTTGCCAAATCAAATTAAGATCAATTTCAAGCTAGAATAGTGGTATGTACACAAGAAGACGAAGAAGAAGAAGAAGTAGAAGAAGAAGAAGAATGGTCATGAATATGATCTAGTAATAATTGATGATTGTGATGAAGATATAATGGTGATGATGATGATGATCGATAACAATATTAAAACAGATGAGCCTAATCATGATTATAGTGATAATCACAATAATGGTATAAGCTTATTATTATTATTATCAGCCTATATCATCGTCATAATAATAATGATAAAAGTGATAACGATAATAATGGTAAATAATAAAAAGTAATTTCATGATACGATTTTTTTTTTAATAGCAAGTAGCAATTGATAACATAATATGTCAGTTGGTTTACGGTTGGGAATTTACAATTATTGCCATTGGATTTCCAATTGAATCAACTTTCACATAACAATGTTTTGACGTTGATTATCATAATGACTTATAAATGATGTATAAAATGCCATAAAACACACGTACAATGTTAATACTAAAAGATGGTGTAACTTTTAATACCCTGTTTGTTTGATAAATATCACGGATTTGAGTTATTCATATTTAACGACTTATCTTCGATTCTTCTTTGCAAATTTTAGAAATGTGGCAGTCCTTTTTGTATATTTTTGTTTTGGAATATTTTTAAACAAAATGATTTATTCTTCAATAAATATTATTCATAATGCAAATTTTCCTTATTTAATAATTTTGGATAAGACCATCAAGATCTTTCCATAACCATCACTGTAGGCCTATACATTGTGGAAATTATACCCAATTTGATTATCTCAATAAAAAAACAAGTCATATGGGTGTAATTTGCCATCAGCATTCGTCTGTAAAATGGTGGCTGGCTGGAATGTTCCACAGGGAGTGCATGGAGAATATCCAATGATCCGGATAATAATGCATGTAAAAGCACTTTGAGACATTGTCTTCGTATTTAAGTACTATGTAAATATCTATTTGTTTATTTTTATTAGAACACATAAATAGAATTTTAAACAGTATGTTAATTTCTTTTAAATCAAACTTGCCATCTTCTACCTTTCAATGATATAACATGTACATTATACTTTACAGCTAATGCTGGATAGCCAATCGATCTCAAAAATAATAATGATCTATTTGTATATCAATGAGTAATGACTATTTTCCAAGTAATACAAAATCGATTGAAATTCATAAAACTTCGCGATTTAAATCGAATAAATCGATTTTTTTTTTTTTTTTTTTTTTTTTAATTAATCACGATTTTTTTTTCTCCAGCCCTATGTTTTTCGGACGGGTGATGACAATTTCACTAGACGTAGATTATCAGATACATGTCTGAAAATTCCCAATTAAACCCCACACGGAAGCATTTAAATGACATGATTATTATTCATTGGTTTTTCAACCTATTCGGAAAATCGCATTTAGGAAGTATATAAAGGATTTACTAACAGGAAATGCGAGGTGATAACATCGTGACTTTCCGACCTTTTATTTTTCAGGGTGGGTGGGAGGATCTAGGGAGCTATGTTTTGCATAGTCGTTGAATAACAAAATCAAACTGTCTGACTCCTGATTTTAAAAGGGCATAAAAGGAAAAATAAATCATTTGGAATAGAATTCAGGGCACAAATCACATTCCTTCATACCTAAATTCAGTCGCTTGTGTTTTCCTTTTGTTTTCCTTTGTTTTGTTTGTTTTACCTATTTCAAATTAAAAAAACATTCTTATTTTTATGCTTACGTATAGATATTCAAATAAACTTTAAATAATTTCCATATCTTCAATTGTAATTGCATGTCTTGTACAATTTAGTACAAGATTCCAGAATTTCGCTTTATGGATGCGAAAAATAGATTTTTAAGGTGTTCGGCTAACAATATATATATTATTATGATGGGTTTAAAACTATACCTCATTTTATGTTTTAGTGAACTGACGATGAAAAAAACCTTGATTTTATTGGAATTATCATTCAAAGCAGTTAAGACCTCCAATCTGCATTTAGAGACAATTTTGAATATTGGTAAAGTCACAAAAATAGTTCATGAAATGGGGTTCGGGTCAAGCCATTACAACATTGTGTTAGAAGCTGCCTGGAAGCAATGAAAAAGGGTCAATAATAATAATAATAATAATAGCCTAATAGTCCACTCCAAATTTTATTAAACCGAAAAAGAAATTCTTTTTGCCCAATTGATCGTGAGCCCGGCAGCCACTGAGCAGCGCCAGATCGACGTTGCTCTATCCCTTATTGTTGAACGCCAAACAAGGTAGCAACTACTCCCATCTTTTAACGTCTTTTGGTATGACGCGGCCGGGGTTCGAACCCACGACCTCCCGGTTGAGAGGCGGACGCTCTACTGACTGAGCCAACACAAAATTGGTCTATACTATGAGGTTTTGCTATCATCAAAATGATAAGAATTGACCCAATCTTACTGAATGCTACGTGCACTGCACACAGAATATTTATAAGGGACTGCCCAAACTGTCGCATAAAAGTTTGTTCGAACTATTTCAGTTACTTATGGTCATATTTCGTATATGCATTTGAAGAGCAAATCTTTTCAGCGTCCCTTTCTCCTATGATATTCTTAAGCACTAAAATAAAAAGGATCAAAAAGTTGACAAAATTATTTTCACTCTCACCTTTACACCCCCAGTCTTGGTTTGTAGCGCTTTCTTAATCTTTTCCAATTTTGGATGGATCATACAATCTAGATTCTAGAATGATCTAGCTAGAGAAGGAATTCGATTTTTCGACATTGCATTATTATAAGTCCTTCCTTTGTGGAATTATAGTTAGGGCTAGACTAAAATTAGAGCATTATACACCCACTACGCTATTATAATACGGTATTATTTGGGGATCATAAATACATGTAAATATATAGTCTGCAAAAACACGTCACTGTCCGGAGTTAGCGGGAGAGCATGTACACAATAATGGCCGCTTTAATTGGAAAAATAAAATAATTGAGATTCAAACAAATTATTATACATGTATCTTCTATATTTGTTGAATATCCATGAGCATACGGGCACAATATCGCACAGGGACGGGGTTCTGTCATATCTAGACCGAATATGATTTTTTTTTTTTTTTTTTGAATTTTCGAATATCAAATTACTGGCTTAACATGAAAATCACATGGAAAATTGACTACGTCTATGTCAGTTGAACATCAGAAAAATGTGAACATCAGAAAAATTTCAAACCGAATGCAGGATATTTTGCCCTTATTTAACATTATACTTCTCGCAACGTCCCCTTATATTGTTTAATAAATCATTTCCTTCTTATTACCATGAAAAATAAACATGAATTGTAAATTTGTAATCCATTGAGAGTGAGACACATTACGCTTTATCGTACTTTATCTCTTTACTAGTAGTTTAGCTCATGAAGCCATATAGGAATTACGCCAAAGCCTTGGCCATTCCTCCATGAGAAGGCGCGATGTCTCAGTGGTAGAGCAGTGGACACTCGTAACCGGGGGTCCCGGGTTCGAAACCAAGTCATTGCGCTCGTGCCCTTGGGTACGGCATTAATCCTCATTACCAAGTCCCTTGGAGAGGACTTAAAGCCATCGGCCCCCTGGTTGTTTACTTACAAGCATATACATGTGTACATGCTTTCTTCATTTTCAGTTTCAGTTTTTATCTTCATTTCCAACAGAACAGTAATTTTAACCGGAAATCATTTATACAATTCAACATTCAATAATATAATACATTTACATGGTTTTAAGTTATACAAATAGAAAGTATACATAAATACATTAGCAGTCAGGGCAATCAATCATCATCAATAATACACCCCCTCCCCCCGAAAAAAAATGCGACCTAATTAAACATTAGGCCATATAATATATGGAATAATTTTTAGAAAAAAATATCTCATGCGATTACTCATGGAGTTCATTAAAGGGGATTACTTATTTTTTCTTTAATATTAAAAGGCTTAATATGAATTAAACAAAATAAACTGTAAGGGGGGTATTTTTCAGATTGGTGATTAAAGTTAGTTGTCTGGAGGGATATTCGGGTGATAAATTTCGTGGTGAAAGTTGTCCGTAAAGTAGTTGCTCAGGACCTTTGACCTATTGTTTATTTCATTTTTTTTTTTACATTTCTTTTGTTGTTGTCTGTTTGTTTGCTTGCTTGGCTTGGAGGTGGCTCTAGGCCTTCGAACTCGTTATTGCGCATGCCTTTTACTATCTCCTCTTTTCTTTTCTTTCTTTTAGATTTCAATGAGGCACATGTTCACATTGGAAACGAATTCCGATGAAATATTTTTGAGCAGAGGATGGCTTCTTATGCATCAAGTTGTGTTTGTTTGTTTGTCCGTTTCTTTCTTTTGTTATTTGAAGGTAGCTCCTCTTAACTCATTTCTGCGTGGTCTTTCACTTTCTTTTATTTTATTTTCTTAGATTTCCATGAAGCACAAGTACGTTCCCACTGGAGCAGAAACGAACCATGATGAAAAATGTTAAGCAAGGGATGGTCGGACAGAGTCTCGTGTACCGGTTTTGTGTGGGTGTGCGTGTGTGTGTGTTTAATTGCTTGATATTGTCAGTTGGGAAGGTGCACATGGTCCTTCAACTTCGTTACTGTATGCCTTTCATTTATTGTTGTTTTCTTCTCTTTTATTTTTTTTAGATTCCCATGAGACACACGTTCACACTGGAGCAGAAACGAACCCTGATGAAATATTTTGAGCAAGGGATGGTCGGTCAGAGCCTCATGTATCAGGAAAAGATCCAGCAATGCGCACAAGAAGCAGCACTGGAATTCGATGTGGTTAGGGTAAGCACTAAAATTGAATTTGATGGTCCTATACTTCTCATTCTCCCTTCCGTTCCCCTCTATCGCTCAGTCTCTCACCCCCATCCCCCCTCTCTCTCTCTCTCTCTCTCTCTCTCTCTTTCCCTCAGTCAGGGGCAGACGCATGGTTGCCAGACTGGAAACAAAAATCTTGGGGAATATGATTCGGGAAGTCGCGCGAGCCAAGATCCCGTTTTCGCTTAGTGAAGGGAAGAAACAAGAATCTCGGAGAGATATCCTTTCCAACAAATAATAGACTTGGGACATTCTGTTTTGCATGAACAAAAGTTTTATTGTGTTTTATAATCAAGCAATATGATACCTGACATAAAATCCATAGTGAGGTTAGAATGAGTTTAATGTTATGTTTTTCCTTGCTTTTGATTTATTTTTTTCCTTGTTTTTGTTTTATTTATTTTTAAATCTAGAATTGGATCGGTAACCAGCGAAGAAAGCGACGCTTGGAAGAAGTCCAAAGAGCATGCATGCAGAGTTATATTGACCATGTACCACCAGGAGAATGTAGCGATGGAATGCCACCCGCCAAAATACAAACCTTAACCATGGCACCACCCCGCCAGACCCAGATGCTTTTCTTACCGCACATGGCAAAGCAACATAGACCTGGTACGACGCCGCCTCAGCAGCAGCCGCTCCCTGGTGGAACACCCGGAGAGGGCGCTGTCCATGGCTCAGAGGCATCTAATCCGCAACACAATGAACCCCATCCATCGCAGGTGAATCAAATGGCGTTAACGCAGTTGGTACCCACGAGCCAAAACCACCAGCAACCCGCCATACAGGTACATGCCCCGCCACATACTTCGCCACGCATGCCAAATCGTTCGATTCCACCATACCTTCAAGGACAAACCGCCGCCGGTTACCCGCCATCGGTAACCGCCACAGACGGCATGCTGCCAAATAGCATGCCGGCTCAAGCAACCATTGCAACTCCTGCGGCACAAGCACTGACATCACAGAGATCCAACCATTCTTCCCCGCTAGGATCGGTTCCATCTCCGGTCATGTCAGCGGCGTCCATGCAGGATGAAGACATCGGGTACCATCAGACGCCGATTCGAGGGTTCTACCCTGGTCCTAGAGGAGCTAGAATGATGCCAGGAAGTGTACTCCCGGGGCATCCACAACAGGGGATGTCCCCGCCAAGCTTCACCGTCTACCCATCGGTCAAGATGATGCCACCACCAAAGGAATCCCCAGAAATGAGGCACCACGAAATAAGACGAATCGTGGAGCAGATCCAGATGAATGTAAGTTACTTGATTATTGTTGAGATATTCAGGGGAAGGGAATAACTGAAAACCCAAATATGCCAAATTATCATTGGCCTTAAAGGAGCTGTAGCATGACGAGACTCCGTGTCTCTCCTGTAGCCTGACTCGGGCCGACTACTGAAGACGCGACTGCAGTATAGGCATACGTATTCACGTGCATGCAACATGCGAGAAACCGCAGTGTGAAGAGAACTTCGGTCTGTTTCGCGAACGTTAGCGCGCGCTGACCCAGTTAATCAAGTACATTCGTTTACTTGCAGTTGTCCAAAAGAAGACGTAGATGGCGTCATCCAGTATTTCCCATGCTACAGCCCCTTTAAGGATTTTGCGCCGACCAGGAACATTTATGTTTCTTACACTTTCTTATACACTTTGCGCAAAGGTACCCAGTGAAATAAAATTATTCCAAGGGTTATCCCAGTCAGGGCCATTTTGATATTACATACTATGTGAGTAATTCCGAGTTCTGACAGTCTTTTGACAATGTTCGCAAGGCATTGAATTGTTAAACTTGCCAAGATAATTATAATGGATTGGGAAGTGCCGGTCGCCTGATCACTTATCAACTCTTTGCAAAAGAAAAGCTATGCATTAGACCGGTTTACTTACGTATTCAAATTGAATGCATACATTTTAAACGAAGCTTCTTGTTGATAACCTGAAAGCTTGCCCGAGACTTTCCCGACATATCAAGAAGTAATGTTTGCGGACTGGATTCCAAGTATTGTAGTTCATTCATTGATATCAGGTTAATGAAATAACTCGTCAATAGGTCCCCAGGAAAAAAACATCCATAAGTTTGAATATGTTAGTATAAACCTGTATATTGTTGCCCACGTGGAATTGCCTTTGGGGTGTTTCTTTTCTTTTCTATTCTTTTCTTTTTCTTGTCTTTCTATTCTCTTTTCTTTTCTTTCCCTTTCTTTCTCTGCTTTTCTTTTCTTTTCTTTTCTTTACATTTCCTCACTTTTTTTTTAAATCTCTGCTTTCGGTTTTATTTGTTTCTTTCTTTACTTTTCTTCTCCTTCTGTATGTTATCGAATTGTTGAAAACATACTTGTTGCAATGTTGTTATTTCTAATGTATTTCCTTATTTTGGTGGCCTCGGGTCTTCATCTCCATTCGTCATTCGTGTGTCACAGTGTTGTTTTTTTCTTCACAGATTGAAGTGTTTTGTAACCTTTTATGGTTTCATTTCAAAATTGTATCACTTTAGGGCTTTGTAATGACGCTATTCTCATTAGATTCATTAGAAGGTCGTTATGGTTTTTTTTTTTTTTGGGGGGGGGGGGGTATTTGACAATTTGTCAGAATTCTATTTAAAAGAAAGGGTTTTCTGAATGAATCTGTACGTCGAAAATTGATTTGTTTAAGGCTTCGTCAAGGAAAGTTGTTAGGTCTGTATTTAATGTTTCCCTTATCCTATATCCCCATTCTCCCTCTCTCTCTCTCTCTCTCTCTCTCCATCTCTCTCCCTCTCTATCTCCTTCAAATCGATACTCCCTCTCTCGTTCTCCCTTTCTCCCATCATCTGTCAATCATTAGTGAGCTAACAAGAGACAGTGGTATGTAAATTCCCCTCAGCTCAGCACATGCTCACAGAAGAATTGTATTCTTTCATACAATACCTCCACATTACCTTTCTTTTCATGAATTTTCTACAGCATGTCTGACATGGCAAGTCCTATGTTGGTATTGTATGGTCTATTGACTATTGTAAACAGGAGGTCAGCTCTGGTGAAGCTACAAACCATTAGGGACTTTTAGATTTGCACGAAGACAAAGGTGGATTGCTACGATCGACGTCCTTTTAATGCACTGCCTTGAATGGACGTCACACGTATCAGTCCACGCAAATCTAAAAGTCCCTATTGTCTCTTGTTAACTCACTAATTATTGATAGATGATGTCACAAGATGAATGAGATCTGGAGCTTTTTTAGGGTGGGGCTTAGCATGTCTGAGAAAATTACTTGAACAAATGTTTAAAAATCTATAAAAAAAAAATATATTTAGATGTTTGAATAACAAACTGTGAGTTGTATGCAGCCCTGCAATTTAACAGGAATCAACTTATATTTGGTTGTCCACCTACCTTTAAGGTGCAAACTACATAGTATGACTCCTCTTGTGCAAGGGATTAATGGTGCGTATCGCAATGAAATAGACAAATCATAAATGAATTGGTAAATATTTTGTCATTGCAGTTGGATCGATTGGAACAACTAGGATGCGAGTCCCTTCTCGCTACCGTGTCCACGCCCGATCGATCGGCCTATGTGTGCGGCACCCCGATCGCTCTCCAGTACTTCTCCAAAGTGAACAAAGACCACCCCATGGCCGAGTACATCCACAAGCAGGTCTCGAGCGATAGCGACTTCGACCCCGACGGACTCGACGACGAAAGCCCCAGCGCCGAGGACGCGGGCGTGGACGACCAGGGCGAGAACGCGGAGAGCGGCAGCAAGGAGAATAACAAGCATGAGACGTCGATGGGGATTGGTCAGTCTGTACAGGGGCGCGCGAAGATGAACCCTGAATTGACCAATGAGGAGGAGGATGAGATGGACATGATGGGGGACGGAGAAGGGGTCATAAAATCAGGTTAACTATACTGAACTCTTCTAATGAGTAATTCCTCTTCTTTATTTCCCTTTCTCTTCATGTTTTGCTGTGGTGCGGTCGGTCAACAACTTCCACATGGAAAAGATGAAAATTATTTAAACATATTTGTGGCTTACACCCAGTAAATAAGATCAATTGATCGATCTGTATTGAAAAACAAGTCAGGAAAAATCTTCGAACCAGCGGGACTGTAAGCCACAAATAATTATGTTTAAATAATTGAAATTTCTCCCAGGAGGCATTACATTTATAAAAGATGAAAGTTGTAGAAAATCAAGCTTCAAAATCAAGATAATACTCAACAGGATATCTTTTTCATTTTTTCATTTTCATGCATCTACAATGTGCATTTAGTTCCAAAATCTTCCAATACCAGTAATGTTCCTTTCAATAATAGTGTTATCTCACCCAATCCAAGTCCTATGCTCATTATTTCGTGCTCTGATTCTTTCCTTTGTCTACCCATGGTCTACCCATGGTCTACCACCACGCCTCGGTCTAATTCCTCTCTATCTCTCTTTTTCTCTTACTCTCTATCTCTATCTCTCTCTCTCCAGTCTGCCTCTTCCCCATCTCTCTCTCTATCTCTCTTTTTCTCTTACTCTCTATCTCTATCTCTCTCTCTCTCCAGTCTGCCTCTTTCCCATCTCTCTCTCTCTCTCTCACTCTAATCCACTCTCTCCATCTTTTTCTTTATTTCTGTATTTTCTCTCTTCCTCTTTTTCTCACCCCTTTTTAACCCTCCCTTGCACATTATTTCGAAATCTCGATAAATATGTTTATTCAAAGCTCGTTCAGATATGACACGGCGTAGGAGACCAGCCTATAGGTCCCGTGACCAATCTCTGGAAACAAAGGTTTGAAAGTGTTTGTGTGTTCCCTGATGAATACCGAACAATTATGACTTGGGCTGCCCCCTTGAAAATCCCGGGCATTTCCGTGAGGGGCCAACAAAGGTCAAACAGGGGTCGAAATTCAAATATATTCAAATCGTGTCGATATGCATGTCAAATTACTCATCTGGTCATGAGGATTCCAAAAATGTATAGTTTTCTATACCTCCGACCTTAAATGAGGGCGCTATGGTCAAAAACGTTGTAAGGTCAACGCACTTTTGACCGGTGGTTAAATTCACCAACACAGTTAACCTTATCAAATTTCATATCAAATTACTCGTCTGGTCATGAGGATTCCAAAACTGTATAGTTTGTTATACCTCCGACCTTAAATGAGGGCTCTATGGTAAAAAAAGGTCAATGCACTTTAGACTGGTGGTCAAATTCACCAACACGTCCGATTCTCATGATTTTAGTGTCTAATAATATATTTTCTGACATAACAAATTCAACTAAGCAACTTTTGAAATCAAAAGTGGTTGCCATAACCTTAAAATTTCCCCCAAACCCATGGATAAGAAGTTGTTAAATGTTTGTCACCGAAACGGCAGCCATTTTGAATGTTCATGGTCAAGGTAAGCACTTTTACTTTTGAAAGTTAAATAGTTGAATTTGCCATGTCAGAAAACATATTATTAGTAACTAAAATCATTAGAATCGGACGTGTTGGTGAATTTGACCACCAGTCTAAAGTGCATTGACCTTTTTTACCATAGCGCCCTCATTTAAGGTCGGAGGTATAACAAACTATACAGTTTTGGAATCCTCATGACCATACGAGTAATTTGATATGCAATTTGATAAGGTTAACTGTGTTGGTGAATTTGACCACCGGTCAAAAGTGCGTTGACCTTTCAACGTTTTTGATCATAGCGCCCTCATTTAAGGTCGGAGGTATAGCAAACTATACATTTTTGAATCCTCATGACCAGACGAGTAATTTGATATGCATATCGACACGATTTGAATATATTTGAATTTCGACCCCTGTTTGACCTTTGTTGGCCCCTCACGAAAATGCCCAGGATTTTCAAGGGGGCAGCCCAAGTCAAAATTGTTCGGTATTCATCAGGGAACACAAAAACACTTGCAAACCTTTGTTTCCAGAGATTGGTCACGGGACCTACAGGCTGGTCTCCTACTAATAACCACAGCGGTTTTTTGTGGTTGGTAGTGATGACGTAAAATTTAACACACTTTACATTTCATATGACGCTCAGTGAATTCGCACAAGTCCTTTATTTCCCGCAGTTGCAATTCATTTACACGTTTAAAAACCGGGGGGGGGCGACAGTTTATTCACCGCGCCATAATTATCTGAACAAGCATTAATAGAGGCATGCATGTTGAATAACATGCTTTACAGGTATACTATGTTCCATTTGCAGCCAGCATCAAATTCTGTAGAACTTTGCTGGAATTATGAATTTTGTTACGTATGCCCCATCTGTGAACGTTTAAACGTTATCAGTGTTTATATATTCAAATTATGAAAGGAACCCGTTTACTTTCTAGACTTCACTGTCAGATACTATTGAATGGCTGACTGACTTTTATTTTTTTTCTTTGGTAATAACATACAAAAAATAAGCTGTAAAAGGTACATGAGCATTTGTCTTCATCAATAATTACCCAATTCTTGTAATGGCCAAAATTAAAATGATGGAATCTTTGCGCAGCTGAAAATGTACGACTATTTGATACTAAATGGATTGCAATCACTATTATAAAGTCGATTCGACAACAAATGGTCGTTATTTTCCCACTCAAAGCTATTTTCAAGCCCTTTCGTTTTGAGGGAATTCCTATTAGTATCATCATTCAAATGCCGTTGGAATTTAACCTTTTCTTTAATGGCCTGCAAATGGGACAGAGAACCTTTAACACGCCTCTCTTTAAAAAAAAACACACCTATATTTATCGCTTAAAATCTGTTCTCTTACCACAGGCGAGGAGATTTACATCGTCAATAAGGAGCGTATGGTGATTGGTACGGGTATGCTCTATCCCAGGCCTCATGAGAAAATGACCTTCAAGAACTCCCCTGAATATACCGAGTAGACCTTTGTGACGTCGTTATTGTAAAAGCAATGCAATCTTTGTAACAAGTAGAGTTCATTAGCAGGAGAAAAAAAAATCGAAGGAACAGGTTGGTGAAAGTTTGAAAGAAATCGGCCTCATTAGGATATTCAAGAATCCGCCTGAATATGTACCGAGTAGAGACCTACAAACATAACCAACTCAGTATCATCAAAGGCAATGCAATATTTAGTACAAGTAGAGTTTGGTGGAAGCAGATTAGAGAATATAAGGGAAACAGATTGTAAAGTTTGAAAGAAATCGGCCTCATTGTTTGATTCAAAGAAGAAAATATAACTCACCTGAATACATTGTGAAGACCTAAAACATTATGGTAAAAGTCAATCGAACATTTTGTAACAAGTAGGCCCTACTAAAGGGGAAATCCACCCTGATATTAAATTGGTTTTAAATTCCGACTGTACTAGTTTGACCAGGGGGACTAGACCTCCATCCAAGGTCACTGACAGGTGGTTATCTCATCAATTCAGCTCTCAATTAACATAAGAAAAAGAGGATCATGGGGACCAACAGGCACCGATTAGGCATTGTTTGCTACATAGAGGGCGCAAGTAGCTTTAAATAGTGCAGTTGGGCTTTAATGGAAGCAGACAAAATTAGAGAAAGAAGTCAGTGAAAGTTTGAGCAAAATCCAATTTAGAAATAAGAAGGTTATTGAAGTTGCGATCAATCAAACACAAATTGGCAACTCTGCGATGTATCTTGCAAGCTCCCCTCCCATTTGCTTTATACAGAAAAGCTCATTATTTATTGATCGCAACTTCAAACATTGATTTCATAACCTTCTTATTTTTAAATCGGATTTTTTGCTCAAATCTTCACTGACCTTTCGAGAAAAAGTATCAAATCCAGTTTCAATACCCTATCAATCTAATATATTGTTTATCCCAATGGAATCATGTTCGGATTTGAAGTTCGTACAGTTCGATAGGGAAAGGGCAGGGCTATCGAAAATACTTAAGGTTGGTTTTTTAAAGGTGTTTTCGTTCGTGATGGAGTTAATGTGAAAGCAGAAATATGAGAGTATCAACTGGTTTGTGAAAGTAGGAAAGAAACCAAACAAATCAAAAGAAACGTATGAATGCTTGTAGGAATAGATCACTACATAATTTATGTCCGTGCGAACCTCAAAGTGGCAATTAAGTCAATCAAAAGTGAAGTAGTTATGGACAACTCCCTCAGTAAAAGAAAACAAAAAGAAGAACAAAAAATCAAGCTAACTTCGAATCATTGGGTGATCGCGTCGGGTCGGGTGGTCGCATTACCCGAGCTTTTGCGAAAACATGCCCCTTTTTTCATGAAATATCGGGGTTAATTGTTGTGAAATGAAACCCTCTCATCTACAAATGATCTGGTTCAATTTACCCTACATTTTGAGAGAACCCTAGGACAAATCTTCGAAAGGTTGCGTCATCTTCCGCCCTCGGTTCACGAAAGTTTGGGTAACCGCCCGACCAGATTTGATGACCCGATGATTCGAAGTAGGTCGGCCTACATTGATAGCATGTCTCCCATTAAAAACAAAATCCACTAATGCTCGAACATTCTGAATAATCTAGGAGCTAACGGAGGATCAGATTGGAAATAATAGGGACTTTTAGATTCGCACGAAGACAATGTGGATTGCTATGGTCGATGCCCTTTTAATGCACTGCCTTGAATGGACGTCACACGTATCAGTCCACGCAAATCTAAAAATCCCTAATATATCACCGTAGGATTACCACTACGCCAATAATGAAGTCGCTCTATAACGATCTCAATATTTAAAAATTCAAAGCTTTCTTCCTGTTTATGCCAATTTTGTCCCATCTTTCACCAATCTGTTTTTTCTGATATTTCTGCTTTTATACAACTTGCTATTAAAGTTGTATAATCCTCTATCTCCTTGAACAAGAATATAACGGTTATTATGGCGTACAACACAGCTCCTATATTTCTGAATATGTCATTTTCGTAATGTAACCACATAACAATGATATACTTGTGCCCAGGCGCGGATCCAGGATTTCTTAGGGGGGGGGGGCCCAACTTTTTTTTTTTTTTTTTTGCTCCCGAAAATTTGAAAATCGCGCCGGCCGAAAAGTCGCTCAGTGGGGGGGGGGGGGGGGGGGGGGGGTAAGCGGGACACTTTTTTTTTTTTTTTTTGGAGTCCAAAAAAAAATCGCAACGACTCAGCCAGCCGAAAAGTCGCTCAGTAGGGGGGGGGGGGGGGGGGGGGTGGGGGGGGGGTAGTGAGCACATTTTTTTTTTTTTTTTTTTTTGGTCCTCGAAAATTTTAAAATTTGCACCCCCCCCTTGAGCGCCGAGGGGGGGGGGGGCCCCAACCCCCCAAAAAGGTAAAAATAGCGTGATTTTACATGATTTTTTTCTCAAGGGGGGGGGGGGGCCCGGGCCCCCCCCCCCTGGATCCGCCACTGCTTGTGCCTCGATACGGATTATTTCTTTTTACCTGTTACGAATACAGTTATTGTATTTCGATAGTCAGAATGCACATATTGCGTGTTGTTAGGTAGGGCAAGCCATAATGTTTGTCCTACCTAGCAACAAGTGTGTATGTAAGCAATTTGAATTCTGACTATTAAGATACATTACTTTATACAGATGAATGAAATACTTCGTATCGATGCGCTTCCCAAAGGCTTATGCACAAATTTGGTTTCATTACGAAAAATGGCCTATTATGTTGAGGCCTGTATCATTTTAGCTGCTTATCTTATCGATATTATGGTAATGTTCGGGCCCCTTGTCCCATTTTATGGCAATATCTGGGCCCCGTTGCACAAAACTTACCATATTGACGGTAACTTTGCCATCAAAGGTAACTACCATGGAAACCTTGATTTTGATTGGCTGTTGAGCCCTGTTACCATGGTGAAAGTTACCATCAATGGTAAGTTTTATGCAACGGGCCCCTGATCAGTTCATTGCTACAAGTGATTTGTGAAATAATCATAAATGCTATGCAAAATGACTATTTTGTTATTGGTGGATAAAGCTCCATGACTATACATGTATCTGTTGGCCTTTTCGCCTTGCCTGTCTTTCTTTCTCTCTTCTTCTACATGACTGTACGTATTCATCTTTCAACTTCTTTACTACATATCTCTCTCTCATCTCTCTCTCTCTCTTCTCTCGCCCCCCCTCTCTTCCTCCCCTCTCTCTCTCTCTCTCTTCCTCTCCCCACTCTCTCTCAGGCTACTCTTTTCTCTCTTTCACGATGTTTGTGTACGCTAAGCTTTGTAGTTTATCGTATTCAAAGGACTCCGTTCTTTGAACATTAGGGACTTTTAGATTCGCACGAAGACAATGGGGATTGCTACGATCGACGTCCTTTTAATGCACTGCCTTGAATGGACGTCACACGTATCAGTCCACGCAAATCTAAAAGTCCCTAATATTGTCTGTTATAGTTGACGGGATCGAAAATGTAACCATTCATGTGCGAAAAACAAGTTTGACTCAGTATCATGGATATGCAACTCAAATTTTAAAGAGATTATTGCATCATAAATATGGAATAATTCTAGCGTGAATGGCTTCTGAAAGTGATCAATGCGATCCATGTCTTGCCTCTATTAAATATGAACAGTTTTGCGAAGATATTCGGTCATGTATATAATCCGACGTATTTATTCAGTTTCTAAATATGGTTATTAATATTTATTATTAAGTTTAGCAAGAAAATCATTGTGTACCATTATTGTCCACACCGACCCCGACCTTTTTTGTTTTAAAGGAGTAACAAGATATAATCGAATATTATTTAAATGTCATGAATATAAATGTAAACATATTGTGGCCCTTTTCACTATATTTCCGATAATTTGAATGAACACATCTTTCTGTGTGACGAAATCTTATCACAAATATGATTAGAAAGAAAAAAATCTTTCTATTTCAAATGATCATGTTCTCGACCATACTACGATATGTACACAAAAGCGATGTCAGCAAAAGATGAGGGTCGTGTTAATAACCCTTTCTCCAACTAGTACTGATTAATTGAAACAGTACAATGTGCATCTTGTGGAAGTGTCGTTGTGGTTCATTCAATTGACTCCCAATCTTATAGGGTTAAGGGTTCGAATCACATCCCGGCTTTGATACTCTTTGGCAAAACATTAATCTATATTTGCCACTCTCCATCCAGGTGTAAATGGATACCTGACAATTGCTATGCAGGGGCCGTAAAAAGAGCAGTGGTAATGATGTGGCTATACCCTGGGTAAATAAAACCAAATTGATAATGTTATTTATTATGATCATTAAGTGTATGACGGTATATCCTGACACATCTTCATCATGTTAATGGTGCTAGTTAACAAAATTATGTCCATTTTAAGCCCATGATTTGCAAGATTATTTTAACCAATTATCATATTTGTTTTAAAAGAAAAATATATATATTTTTTTTAATTTTTTTTTAAATATTTTTTTAAAACTTTTTTATTATTTTTTAATTGCATTTATGGTTCTTTTTACTAACAAGAGCAAAGTAAATATACTGCCAATGTATTCTGTAAATTGAATGTATTCGTCTTTTTTTCTGTGAAAGAAAAATTAAGATTGTTTTCTCAAGGGACTATCCACTTAACCCTTACTGTACT
>JAVYIG010011407.1:0-61063 GCA_035222895.1 Strongylocentrotus droebachiensis
TTCGATGGAAAAAGGGAAAAAATCTTTTAAATTACTGTTATTTGCAACAACAAAAAAGCTGATGATAGTTCACGATGTTTAATCCACTATCATTCTCACTCCCAACTAAAAAAACACTATTCTTATATCAAACGTACACCAGGATTTGTGAATCCCACTTCCAAAAAAAAAACTCTTGCATGTAATGATATATCCACATCTTCATAAGATAGCAGAGGCGCGATGGAAGTGGGGGTTGGGCTTTGGGTTCTAGTGGCACTTACTTTTTACACGTGCCTCGCTTAAATTCATGTATAATTTACTTAAAGCGCCAAGCCCCCCCCCCCCCCGTTCTTTTCGAATCCGCTACTGAGATAGCATGTGATTGACAATCGTTAGCTGGAGTCCGATTTAAAAATAAATAAATCCACCTCTTAAAGAATAGGTTTACTTAGGATGTGTAGCCTCAGTGGCGTACCTGGGGTACTCCGTCAGGGGGGGGGGGGGGGCAAGCGACCGAAACAAACAAAAAAGGCGATGCTAATTTTCACTTCTGGCGAGCGAGCGAGCGAGCAAAAAAAAATCTTTAAGTAACGTTTGGTATATAAACTGGTATTGTTGCAAGTTGGGGGTGGGAACATTCACTTGTTAGCGACGTTAATTCCATTTTTTTGCAAAGGAGCGTAGCGAGCAAGAAAAAAATTACTTCTTTTTTAATAATTGCCACTTAAACTTGGTTCAATTGTCCCATGCAGGGCGCGGGAACAATATTGTGTTTAGGGTGATTTTATACCCATTTTAGCTAGCGAGCCAAAATACATCTTTCTCTCAATGAATTGCTATATAAAATTTGTTTCATTGTTGCAGGTCGGGGGCGGGCACAATCGTGTTTAAGGCAATGTCAATCCCATTTTGGCGGGCAGGCAACCCCCTACATTTCTCTTTTTAATGATATTGTAGCAGGTTAGTGGTGGGCACATAATTCCACGAGCTCGCGAGCGTAGCGAGCGAGCGAAAAAAAATCCTTTCTCTTTTATAGGGAAAATATGGTACATAAAACTTGGGTTCATTGTTCCATGTCAGGGAAGTGATTATTAAAATCGGTGTTATTTCTATTTTGGCGAGCGAGCGTAGCGAGCGAGCAAAAAAATCACTTCTCTTTTATAGGGAAAATATGGTACATAAACTTGGGTTCATTGTTCCATGTCAGGGACGTGATTATTAAAAGCGGTGTTATTTCTATTTTGGCGAGCGAGCTTAGCGAGCGAGCAAAATTTTTGTAATGATAATTGGTTCAGAAATTTCAGATTTTTTTGTTGCAGGGCAGGGCTTACACAATCATGTCTAAGGTGATGTTAATTCCGTTTTGGCGAGCACGAGCACACCAAAACTTCTTTGAATAACGTTTGGTACATAATTATTAACTGGTTGTTGCAGGTTGGGGCGGGCACGTTAGCGGTGTCAATTCCATTTTGGCGAGCGAGCATAGCGAGCAAGCAAAAAAAAATTCTCTTTTAATAGAAATTAATAAATAAACTTGTTTTTATTGGTGCAGGTCAGGATGGACGCAATCGCGTTTTACGCGATTCAATTCCTTTTTGGCGAGAGGGCGAACAAACTCTTCCATTTTTAATGATATTGTTGCAGGTCAAGGGTGGGCACAATTATTTCCAAAGCAATATCCATTCATTTTATTCGCGAGCAAGTGTAGCGAGCGAGAAAAATGAATTACTTTCTTTTAGTAACATTTGGTACATACACTGTGTGTTATTGTTGCCATGGTTGCAGGTCGGGGCCAGTCGGGCAGGCACAATTGTATTCTAGGCAATGCTAATCCTTTTCTTTTTTCAGGGGGACGAGCAAGTGAAAACATTTAATACAAAATAGGCTAGCAAGCAGTTCGCGCCAGCGAAGAGTTTCGAATTTGTTATATCACTTATATTTTCCTATTTTCATTTGTCTTAATTTTTCAGGGCCGTATGCGGAATATTTTTCTGGTGGGGGAGGGGGAAAGATGCGTTAAAAGTTTTCGAAGAATCTCAAAAGCAAAAGGAGTGAAGGGAGTTCGAGCGACCGAACTGGTCATGAGGGTACTTTTGCATTTTCAAAAGTAGAATTGAAGGATTTGGTATAGGCCTACACTACATTTTCAGGAAAAAAACTGTACGTTTTCAAAATATCTGGGGTCAACTGCCCCCCCCCCCCCTGGTGCGTACGGCCATGGTCTTTTTTTTTTAATTTCCCCATTTTTTTCCTTTCCTTTTCTTTTCCCTTTTTCTTCCTTTTCTCTTCTTCTTCCTTTTTTCTTTCCTTTTTCTTTTTTTCCTTTTTTCTCTTTTTTTCCTTTTTTTCTTCCCTTTTCTTTTTTTCTTTTTCTTTCCTTTCCTTTCTTTTCTTTTCTTTCCCCTTTTTTTTCTCGCCTGGAGCCCGTCAGGGGGGGGGGCACTCTGCCCCCCTGCCCCCCCCCATAGGTACGCCAGTGTGTAGCGCTTAAAGTGTTGCTTCGTTATAGTGCGGTATAATTATTGTAGCCAATTGAGCATTTTCCGCAGGTTAAAGTGTTATCTTTTGCTTTCTCTCTCAATCCCCATCTCTCCCTCTTTCCTCTACTCATCTCTCCCACTTTTTTTTTTCTTTCTACCGTTATGTACTGTTCATGATTTCCATTCATTTATAACATCTGCTTTAAAATAATCAAGTATCAACAGACCTTTCTATGATTTGTCGATATTTACCATTATTATCTATATGAGGCTTACAAGTGGTCGATACATCAGTGTATTTAATACCTTTAGCGTAGTACCTGGATGACAGATCAATATTGTTTTCGTATTGCTCAGTCATCCAGGAACTTCAACTATCGAAATCGATATCACACGAAAGCAAAGCTATATTTACCGAAGTAAGTCAAATTTTGTTATATCGTTAGTCAGCCTGATATAGATAATAATAAAAAAATTGTATGGCTTTGTTTTCGTTTGATACAAAAATAGAATGCTCTCGATATGCCAATATTGGACTCGTCTTCTTGTATCACACTCAACGCCATCCAATATTATATAAATATCGCTTAGTACATATTTATTTCAAATCAGATTAATGAGATGAGTTGTATATGTAGCCATGGATGTAAATAGAGTCAATGGTTTAAAAATGGGGTTACATTAACGCCCCCCCCCCCTCCCTTAGTCACATTCGCCATGTTCACAAGACATGTTCTGAACACGGTCACGTGCCTAGCACAACATCTTATACGGGGTGTGGCTTAAGCTGATGCAGCTAGTTAATCCACCAATCCCAGGCCAGGGATGACTATTATGCAAATATGGATCAACGAAAGCGATGGATGGCCTTCAACAGTCCCTCGCGGTGCAGAACAGACGGGAAAGCTTCCAAAGAAGACGCACCACCGTTTTAGGGATCATGAGGACGTCTGTGTGAAGATTTTGCGCTCTTAGGAAAAGGAAAAAAGGAAGAAAACTAATCCCATCCTGAATCTGAAAAGCGGAAGAAAATCATCTTCTTCTCCTTCTTCATTTTGAATGTTGCTGGATTTAAGTTAGGCTTTCGGATGCATCCATCAAACGTGCTGGATTTTAACTGCCACAATTTTGACTTGTAATTACGTGAGGAAAAGGTCATCGTTGATGGACGCAGATGAGATGACCATAGTTGAGTACACGGCAGTTACCTGTTGGATATTGTATAATTACACATTGCCCGACCAACCGTTTTCATTAATGGATGTAGCTTGTTGGTGAAAAGTTTTGAATGTACCTATTGGAAGAACCTTTGATTTTCCGAAATTGCTTACGTTATAAACTGAGTTACTCGCGGAGCCTAATAGATTGTTGCCTTGAAAAGTCGTAACAATTTTGGAAAAACACAATGTATCTAGTTTCTTCTGGCTTGCTCGTCACATTGACGCATGCACTCCTCGGTGGAAAAGTGGGTCGTTACCGGGATATTTTAAGTGGAGAGGAAGCACGAATCTAGAACTCGATTACAATTTATGGTAGATTGTCACTTTCGAGTGCGATCTTAAAAGCATTTTAAGAAGCGTTGACGATTAGTCGATTTCTTTCCAGCGCGCTTCGGATCGTCTGCTTACTTCACGTCAAACTTTCATCAGGTCACTTCCATTTTGTTGAGAAGGAGAGGAAGGAGATTCATGCCAAGCCAATATGGAAGGGCTCGATCCTTTCGTGTATTCTTTCCATGATGAATTGAAAAACAAGAGCCTTGACTACCTGCTTGCTCTTCTAAACCGGACCGATACAAAGGATTTTCTAGACTTCTATGACTACGATTTTCACTACATCGCGCACGATCTATCAACCACAGCTGATATTGTGTTAATCACGTGTTACACCATCATCTTTTTGCTTGCTCTGGGCGGGAATCTCCTTGTGATTTTCGTGGTGGCGCGCAAGAAGTACATGCAGACAGCCATCAATATCTTCTTCGCCTCGCTAGCCATCTCGGATCTGCTGATCGCTGTCTTCTGTATCCCATTCACGCTGATTGAGGCGATCACGGTGGACTGGGTGCTCGGACCCTTCATGTGCAAGGCTCTCAACTACGTCACTTCTGTCGGTGTTGTCTCAAGTATCCTCGCCATGATGTCCATCGCGGTAGAGCGCCACCAAGCGATCTGCCACCCTCTGCGCTCCAGGGTGATCCAGACACCTCGTCGTGCTGTCTTCCTCTTGACCTTCTTGTGGACAATGTCTATGACCTTTGTGTCACCGTTCCTCTTCGTACTCAAACTTGACACCAAGATTGACTCTACAACGGGTTCAAGTTACCGATTCTGCAGGGAACATTGGGATAATCCTCAGCAGCAGAAGAACTACACCTTGTTACTAGTCCTCCTCCTGTACGTCACTCCCTTGGTCATCATGATAGTTCTGTACATGCAGGTTGTCCACAAGCTCTGGATCCGCAAACCAATCGCGCCTGCTGATTCCGTCGTGACACAAAATGCAGGCATCAACACGGCCACTTCGCTTCGATACAAGAAACGCGCCATCAAGATGATCCTCATGGTGGTCGGTCTCTTCTCCGTCTGTTGGCTTCCCTATCACGTCGTCGTTCTCATGCGCGACTTCTCCTTCATGCAAGACGGTGAGAGAAACCGACTCCTTTTCGCGGCTGTTCAGTTGGTGGGACTCAGCAACAGTTGTAACAACCCAATCGTATACGCGTTCCTCAATGACAACTTCAAACGGAACTTTGTGAAAGTACTGTGTCGTAACCGACAATTGGCTAAAGCGAAGGGTTCTTCAAATAACAACGTCATTGTTAAACCATCTGCGATGGCCACCATATAACAAGATTTAATATCACCGACCATTCGGTAAAATGGAGTGTTCTTCAAACGATAACGTTATTGTCAAACCACGATCAAGGTCAATGAGCGAATACTTGTTCATTGTTAATCCTCACGATAATTTGTTTGTTTTTGTTTTTGTCTGATTATATTTTTTACAACGTTTTGACAGTGGAAGCCATACTCCTCAGTCGGTGAAAACAGTTCACACAGTCAAAATAAACAAAGGAATTCAAGTTGAAAAATAAATGCTATAAACCCTATTTAAGTGACATTTATTATTTTGACACTGCCCAAAATGTAAATTAACAGTCACTTTGTTATGATTAAGTTAATATACATCTACGAATATTCATCAATATGTTTGACATTTCGGTATGGAATTTTGGAGGCAATCACAGCTAAGATTCCATTAAATATGTTGTCTTCATCAGTGTAGAATACTGGTAATAAATATCGGAACGTATTCAGTATTATTTTTTAAATACAAATGTAACTTCATTTATTTCCGGTCATTTTTTGCACATATATTTTAAGAGCATTCACATATCAACGCAATTCAATACCTAAGTGGCATAGGCGATACAGGGAAGAATAAAATGATAATTCTCCAAAAGTACCAACTAAAGCATTAAGAGCACATTTTTAGAAGTTTTTGATCATCGTCGATTCTATTCTAATATTTTTAGAGATATGACGGACTATCCATCCAAATTATTTATTCTGGGACGTTCTGACCCTATCGAATTCAAAATTGCCCTGCGTCTCACCCCCCCCCCCCCCCATCTAAAAATTAATACACCCTACCCCACCTCCAGTTAAAACTCAGACGAGTATTTTGGAGGACCAACCAACCAAGAACCAAGAACCAAGACGTTATGGTGCCCGTTGAATGCAAGTACCGCGTCCAGTATTCCTTTAGAATAGTGAGTCCTCAAAGCTGATGACTTCTAACTATATTTCATTCGATATTACGAGAAAAAAAATGTTAAGCACATTGACTCACCAAAAAGCTCCGAAACCGGAGTATAACTTTCGACCTCCCCTATGTAGTGTATTGCTGTTTGTTGTCATTTTGAGACCTGTTTTATTTGATATGTGCAATTATACTCCATGTGTGATGGGGGGGGGGGGGCTCCGAAGTAAAATCATGCAAAACGTATGCTATTGTTTGCAACCAACATGATGAGATGCCAAGCTTGCTGTGGTAGTATTTTGTCTCTCTTTTTAGATTCTTGCTACACATTATTTGTTTTAAAATTGATAAAAATGATAACGTAACCACTGTGTTAAGGTCTTATATGCTTTTGGGTAAGAATTAGGCCTGTTTTCATCAGCTCGAGTTTGCCAAATAAACTGCTATTTTCAGACTCGGGATATTATCCTGAAGCTCGAAATTGCGTCCTTACCAAACCGATACACTCATCACAAACTAGCTCGGACGGGCACAAATTAACCAGCTATTTCCCAAATAGCGGGATGTTTTGGACATAAGACCAAGATTTCTCGGGATATTTTCTAGACCAAATATCTCCCGCTAATTGCAACTGCGGGCTGATGAAAACGCACTGGTTAATTTGCAGTCGGGATAGTTCAAATAGCGGGTTATTTGGCAAACTCAAGCTGATGAAAACAGGCCTCATTGAGACTTTTCTTCTTCTTCATTTTGTTGTTTAAATCTGAATCAGATTTTTATTCAAGCGCGGTAAATGCCAGATTTCTTAAAATTGGTTTAACGGTTGATTACTGGTCGTGGGATTGCATTGATTGTGAAAGCAATCGGAAATGGTGGTTATGACTAATTGCTGTAATCTGTAAAGTTTCAATTAGAATGGCCGAAAACGAAAAGAAATCGAATCAATCTTGCTGAAAACCGCCAGTACCGCACAAATAGTTCAACGCTCTCATTTAAGACTCATTTGTAAGATCAGATATATACCCTCTCCATTTTTTTTTTTGAGATCCTCTCAAATTAATTTTCCTTCTTGGCATTTACGCATTATATCTAAATCTTTGAAAAGAACGATGTCAAATCGAGAAAAGAATTTGGAAATATCATACGTAATATTGCACATTTAAAATTGGTATAGGCCTAATCATTACGATTTGGACATCGCTGTTTGGGACAAATTAACATGCTTTAAGATTAAATCAAACTCAATTTGCTGTAACGAGAGTGATATTTTCTTAATGAGCTCGAAAAGGAGTTATTTAACAGGCAAATAAACTTTTGACTTAACAATGCATAATGCGAGATTTCACTTCAGACATCTACCCCCCCCCCCTCCCCCATTCAGGTTAATCGCACATAATATAACCATTTCTACACCAGTCCGGATTTCATTCTACATTCATCTTTATAAAAATCTTGTCATTTACTTATGCTTCTAATCATCTCCTTTTAAAGTCTATTTTCTACCAGTTCCTTTCATCTTTGTCCCTTATTTATTCCTATTCTTTTTTTTTCTTTCTTTTTTAAATAGTATTCCTATTACATTTCATTTTATCTAATTTTCTGCTGTCATGGTAACTGGCAGGTATTAAAGCGTATCCTTATCCGCATTATTCACTATCTTTGATATCCCTATTCGATCCTATTTCCAATCGAACGTGATCATGACGGAAATAGGGCTCATTATTGTCATTGATTTATTCCTATTCTTTTTTTCTTTTCTTTTTTAATAGCATTCCTATTACATTTCATTTGATTTGATTTCCTGCTGTCATGGTAACTGGCAGGTATTAAAGCGTATCCTTATCCGCACTTTTCACTATCTTTGATATCCCTATTCGATCCTATTTCCAATCGAACTCGATTTGATCATGGCGGAAATAGGGCTCATTATTGTCATTTTTACGCTCCCGAGGAAGTTTGTAATCAATGCTTTATCATTGGCTCTAAAGGCAGTTTTATAGCACAGTGTTCAGTAAAACAAGATATATGTATTACTCTTTTTTTAAGAACGCATTTAGGAAACATGTATTTCAAAAAGGCTTATTTAAACCAAGGTAATTTTGCTTTTGACGGAATTCCTTTGAATTTAATTGATGTTTCGTCATGTATATTTTCTGGCTATTAGGTACATTTAAAATCAATCTTTTTTCTTGTTTCCACTGTGTCTCTACATTTGTTTACCTATTTTCATTTGCCCTTGTACCCTGTCATTTCTCTTGTTGAATACTTAAGCAACCCACACAGCTTCATAAATTATGAATGATCATAAATAATCAATTTTACCAACAATATTAACTTATATCAAGACGTGCCTAAGTTTTAAGGGGGGGCTTTAATACCATTACAAGCCGGCCACGCTGTTCACTAAGCCTCTCATTTTCACATGTCATATAGAAACAGTCTTACATGTACCTTCAATATTGTACAAACTATCACATTTATTCAATTGACAATGATGCAAATAAACTAGTGCAATGTTTATGAAATTGTTTACAGATGTACTATCCGCCATTTCATTATATTGTTTGTTTTCCGAACACATTTCAGCATGTGAAATTAATATATTCAATTTCAATTTCTGAAAACATCGATTCGACGATCTGTTTGTTTAGAGCCAGGAGGGCTGAATTCCGTAGAAGTGCAATTTATTAACGCCCTTATGGCACTCACAAGGTTATGTAATGAAGAAGCCCGAAGTGATGGAGCATTTTTAACGTGAATTCATTCAACATTGCTGATTTGTCACGCGATTTTCAGTTTATTTCAGATCAATATTCATGCTACCACTGTCAATGGAGGTTTTTCACCTTATAGGCCTTTTTCGTAATGCAACCAAATATAACGCATGCGCGTTTGTAAAGTTACGTGATATGAATTAATATTTATTCTCCTGTTACGCATGACTGAGTGTCTGTCATAATGAAAAATGATAAACATTATGTTTCGTTAGGTAGGATATGCCATAACGTTTGTCCTAACTAGTAACAGTTAATATATGTAATTCGCATTCTGACTATAAGAATACAATCAATAAGAACAAGTTAATGAAAAAATTCGTATCGAGGCACTTCACAGAGACGTATGCATCACATTTGATAACATCCAGAAAATGGCCAAAAGGAGACACGCACCGTTAGTCTTATCTTCCGGACCATTTGCTCTGAGCGAATGTTATTACATCATTGGTCCGTAGGACCATGCTGGAAGCATAGGACTGATGATGCGTAGGACCCGCATTGTCACCACTCATCAGAGCCAAAGCTATCTCTATCACCTCTCAAAATACATTGAGCATGTTGACATAGATCAATAACCAGAGGTTTATCTTTAGTAGTTTTCCAGATTATGCATTAAATTACAAGTAGACAATATTATCATGGGAAATAATCATTTTGATTCGCAATGCTATATTTCATTATACATGTTATGGTTAGACTCTCATACACTTATGTTAATGGTTGTGGGCAGTTTGTTCTTTGCAGTCATATTTGTTTCTCAAACGCTGCTTTAATTTTGAGTCCTCTCATTTTCTTAAAATTTCAGATTTGTTTGATTAGTATTTGAAGAAAATATGCGGTTTATTGATACAATTTTTTTTCTTGAGGTGATGGATCATTTATGAATTAATTTTCCGAATTTATTCTATTCTCTGAACGCCTTGTACAAGAATTTTGCCTACTGTCTTTTTATGTAATTATAGTCCTAGACTAACGAAGTTAACATCATATAATTGTAAAATGACGATTTATTTGAAATAAAATAATTCAGATATCAAACCTACTATGGCCTTGATGAATCTATTCTCGTTAATACATCAGTCGAATTATTGTAATGAGTGTGGAACTGAATGATGAATCAATTTCACTTGGAGTGGTAACGAGGTCGCGAAGACTTTCGAGAAATCAAATCAAAAGCAATCATGTCAACACTATGAATATGACGGACAAAGAAAGAGGACAAAATATACAGTTCCTCAGGTAGACAAAGGAACATCCCTTCCCTGCTATTATGTAAAAATCTGTAGAACAGGTGTCACATGCATATTCACCTATTCTACACATTTTTACATAATAGCAGTGAAGGGATGTTCCTTTGTCTACCATAGCAATTGTTGAGGGTAGAATGAGGAACTGTTTATTTTGTCCTCTTTCTTTGTCCGTCATGTTCATAGTGCAATACCCTCATATATTGATGATAGAAATCATGTTCGCCTGTTATAATAGGTGACGCACAAAGCTATTTAGACTGCATTAGGTTGATTTTCTGGGGAATGCGATCGTGTTAATGAAATTACCACGAAAACCGTCTAAAGTATTTTGTGTGAATAAACCAGCTCCCAAATCATGACGAAATCGGCCTTGTGGAGCTACCACAAATCGTTTAATAGTTGTTAAATCCAGTCACCTTTGCTTACATGACAGAGAGTTGATTTTGTTATGTTTACACACGCAGGTAATTCGTTTGTTTGTTAGTTCATTTGTTTGTTTATTTTTCCAGACCTTTCATGATGATCAAAAAAACAAAAAATGTAAATTCTAAAAATACAAACCCATTATGATTTACAGTTAACAACTAAATTAGTCATACCCATTGTTAATAATTTGATATGTGTGTTTTTTTTTTTTTTTTTTTTTTTTGGGGGGGGGGGTGTTTTTTCGTAACTCAAGAATGAAAGGTAGACTAGTTGAATTAGGGCCTTTGTTGAATACTTCTAGATGTTAGCTTTGATAATATGTCACATTCTCAAGCGCCATAAAAAATAAGGAGAAATAAATAAATACATTTTCACTTACTTTAAAAATTACAAAACTTGGAAAGGGTATAAATATTTTACTTTTTAATTGCATGTACGTCATTACGTCTCCGCCCTTTTCATCCCATTTTAACCTCATAAAGCGATGGAAAGGACAATCATCAACCGTATTCTCGGAAAAACCTGATCGTGTCATGACGTCATTTAAGCGTCGTTCGGGATGCCTAAGCAAATCAATTCGGCGATAAATTGGCACCATGGTGTTTATTAGATTTTGATTTTAAGAAGCAAGGATCTAAAGTATGAATTAAATTTGGTTCACGCGCCATTGCAAGATTTCTTTCTTTCTCCGTCTCTTTCTCTTTCTCTCTTCTCTCGATTCCCTGTCATTTTATTTCATTCCACCCCTCTCTTTCTCTCTCTTCTCTTCCTCCCTGTCTCTTATTATCTCTCTCCACTGTCTCTTTATTTCTCTCCTCACCCCTTCTGCTCCCCTCCCTCCCTCTCTTTCTCTCTCTCGCTTTCTCTCTCTCTCTCTCTCTCTCTCTTTCGCACACTCCCTCTGTTTGTCTATCTACCTGTCTGCCTGTTTCTCCCTCTCTCTCACTTTGACTCGTTATTCCTCGACCTATATATCATTTTACCATGCAGACCACAGTGACCAGGGCGTGATATTTCGCAGAGGGCTGACACCACTTGCCCAAACAGCAACCTTGCGGTTTCTCACTTTGCGAGAGCGCAAAGCGATATATTATATCACGTTGTTTCAATGGATGTTCTCATCATATCTTCATTAAAAAACATATTATGCCTTTGTAAGGCACACTACACGATCGTCCTGCGATCTGATTTTTGAAGAAATAACAATTGTATTAGATAAGAAATCTAAACAAAACGCCCTCTTCCCGATTAAGCCTCTAAATTATGATAAGAACACTTCCAACCAGAATTTTAGAGCACTGAACTTTTCTAGTCGGAATCAAATCGTTGATAATCGCACAACTGGTCTGTCGTCACAATTTTGAGCCGATTTAGATTTTCTTAATCATATGACTATTCAGATCATCAGTCGTTAAGAACATTAGAAGATTATTGGATAACTTGTTTAGTAAAAGGCTAGGATCTCCTTCTCTCTCTCTCTCTCTCTCTCTCTCTCCCTCTCTCTTTTTCTCTCTCTCTCTCTCTCTCTACCTCTCTCTCTTTCTCTATCTCTCTCTCTCTCTCTCTCTCTACCTCTCTCTCTTTTCTCTCTCTCTCTCTCTGTCTCTCTCTGTCTCTCCTGTCGCTCTCCCTGTCTCTGTCTCTTTCTCTGTCTCTGTCTCTCCCCATCTCTCTCTCTCTCTCTCTCTCTCTCTCTCTCTCTCTCTCATGCTTCCCTCTCTATGTTGTGTTTTCTCTTTCTCTCCCGGCCTTCACGTATATATTTTCAGTTTCCCTCCTACAGTATTAACATAAATTTCTATATCGAGACCATGCACAGCAATGAAAGCAAAAAGGCCTGAAAATTCCATACAATTTGACAATATCACCTTCTCAAAAGACCTTTAATAAACATAACCCTGCATTGCTTACTTATTTTGTCAAAAAGCAGCGGCACAACAGTGATATACGTTATGTTTTCATAAAACCCGGAATTCCGCACCAAGAAAGAATGGTCGAATGTCATCCTTGTACATCTTTTGTCTGAGGTGTTGATGAAAAACACTAGCCCAAGAAAGCAACAACAAAATGGGCAGCAAAAAGAAAAATATCCCTTTCTTACTCATCAAAACAACATTTCAAAAGGTTCTTACGAAATCTGTCCTGCAATTTAGTTGATTGCAGTGGATGCACTGGGAAGTTCTTGATTGTCATCAGACGTTTCATTTAATACAGAGACGTCTGTCTACCTTTAATCCCTTCTTCTTCTCTCAGCCCTTGAAAACCACATCTTCCTAACGTTTTACCCAAGTCTGGAGAATTTAAAGGGAATATCAATCGCACATCATGATCCGCTTACTGGTTTGCTCGGCTTTCCTGATTTTACTGCAGTGTGTGTGTCTTACACGGGCAGGTAAGATTATTTTTGTATTTGATTTTTGTATTGCTTTGACACAACATACAGATTGGGCGATTCGATGTCTGCTTCTGGCTTTTCAAAGTGGCCGCCAGTTGATTGTTCGTATAGTAGGTCCATAATTATACCGGGGCTCTTTTCTTTTTATTTGTTTTACTTGAGCAGGAAAGTGAAATAATAATTATGTTACTGCTTCCATATATTTATGAATATTAGGCGAGTCGATGTTTTCTCCAGGCTTATAAAAGGCCGACAATTAATACACCACGAAACTTTTTCGGAAAAAAAGTCATACCGCAATGGGTGTGCTTTACTTGGGAAGCTATAGGATAATTGTTGTATTGCTTTAAACATATATAGAATTGGTTGATCCGATAATAATACTTTCTTCTGGGTTTGCAAAAGGGATCGTGATTATTGACTTTGGTTGGTTGTTGTTGTTGTTTTATTGTGTGTTTTTTACCGGACTGCTAAGAAAACAGGTGTATGCCTGTAAGTAAGCAAAATTAGAGGCTCTCGGTACACCACGTTGCATCCTTTCTGAAAAGGCTGTGATAATTTTGTCAAAAGAATCCGCTTATGGGTCGTTTAGAGGAATGAAGAAAAACGTCAAGGAAAGGAATATGGAATAAAGTTTTTATGGTTCATGAAACTTCACACGAGATTATTTTTATGGTGTCAGGTACACCAATTAAAAGATGAGGTGAAATGGGAAATTGGAAGGAGTGGTCGAGATGGCAAAGGTTGTGAGCAGATCACAAAAGTTGAAGAGTGAAAAGTGCAATAACTGTTGGTATGCCGATGAAGAGTAGATCTGAAATTGAATATCAAATTGCAGTATTCTTTGGTGGGAAAGGAGTATAATGTCTCGATGTGTTTTAAGATTGTCCTCTATTCATCATCTGGAGAGTAAAACTACTTGCATGTATTGTTACAGAAAGCCTTACAATCGTGGACAATAACGTTGCCTACACTGAAACGGTTGTGACACCGCATAGGCCAGGGGTGCCTGTTGGGTGTTTATGTTAAGGGGTAAGGGTAAAGGAATCGGGATTAATTTTCCTATTACCCCCAAATGGTACATGATGATTAAGAAATATATATTTGAAGGAATCCGGTAACTTTGTCTCAGATTCTGAAACAAAATCCTGGATTTAGCCCATACTGCAGTGATGATTATAAATCTTTAGTTCAGTCAGGAACCAAATTACTTTTACAAGCCGATCGCCTGTCTGATTATCAAGATTTTTATGATTGGAAATCGAAATCAAATTTTGCGTTTTCCTAACGGTTTTCATAACACTACAGTCAACTGGGGAAAACGAGTATGGTAAAACCGGTCACTCAAAGATTTTTACTTTTTTGAGGCACTAATCGTTTTGAAGTATAATTTTTTTAGGGCTTCAATATTACACCATATCACAGACACCGATAATACGCAGGGCTGTGCATCTCAGATTTAAAATTTGTAAACGATGCCTTTAAGCGGAGACCGATGGTATCTACTCATTTTGAGACGGACACGACTGTAAAGACTTTCGATAAATCAACCTAATACGATTATTTTCATAGCGTGGTCAATCAGCTACTGAAATGGGTGAACAATACAACGGCGTTTCATTGATCACGCAATCCGGAATAAGAGTCCACTGCCTGGACTGTTTCAGTGTCGCACGCCCAATCAGTTGAGAAAATAGGGACTTTTAGATTTGCGTGGACTGATACGTGTGACGTCCTTTCAAGGCAGTGCATTAAAAGGACGTCGATCGTGGCAATCCCCATTGTCTTCGTGCGAATCTAAAAGTCCCTAGTAACGCACTCTCAACGCTAAAGCGGAGATGGTCCTTGCCTTTCATTCTTACCCTAGATCGGGGATCGCGCGATCTAATGCGTGTAAGGGAGGTAGATGATTGAAGAATAAAATATATTTAGAAACGGACAGAATCTGCACTGTACGGACTTCATTCTCGTGTGATATTGACCCTGATTTGATTTCTTGAAAGTCTTTGCGATTGTGACTGGGATGTAATCATTGAATTAGTAACACGTCCTGGGCCGAACATAAAAGCCCACCGCCCACTACACGATCTGGCTACGATCTGATTTAGGAAGGATTGCAATAGCATTTGAAATGAATATTCAAACATTATTATAGAATCTAACCGAGGAGCTGAATAGTCATTTGATTGATAAAATCTAAATTTCAAGGGATTTCGTGCTTCCTTGGAGGGGAAAGCTAAGTCAGCTGGCGTCTGACCAATAAATCGATGTTTTACAGCCGAAAACTAGAGGGGTTGAATGCACTAAAATTCTGGTTGCTAATATTCTTATCATTATCTAAAGTTATGTTTGGATTTATGTATCTAAATTTGGATCCAAGAAGGATCGTATAGTGTTCCATGTGCAATGCTTTTTAAAGACATAAAATAAACGATTGTTTGAGATGTGTATTACAACCCCCCCCCCCCCCCTCCTCTAAAAATGTTTGTGTACACTGGGCTTAAGTCTTATATAAACTTATATAAGCTCGGTGATATTGTATTAATTGTTCGCATGTGAGAAAGTCGGTTAGTGAACGGAAATTGAAATTAGGATGTTCTAAGTTGAAGTCTTTTGGTTCCACAGGTGAAATGTTTGTTTCGGGACCTCCATATAAAATCAGCATGTATACGTCCAATGAAAATGGGTCATTCATTGGCGCAACTTTATCCACCCTGGCCATCCAAAGTGTACCAACAGGCATCGCATTCGACTATCGGACCCGGATGTTGTACTGGGCAGAACGGGGTTTTAGTAATGCACCGGATACGATCAATCGCGCTAAACTTGATGGAACAGACCAAGAAGTGATCGTTGTTCGTAATTCGACCATTGGTAAGTCATGCTCTGTCCGTCTGTCTGTCTCTCTTTCTCTCTGTCAATCGCCTCCTCTCTCTCTCTCTCTCTCTCTCTCCCTCTCTCTCTCTCTCTTTTTTCTTCTCCTTCTTATTATGGTGTGGTCCCTAGCCGTCTGTGCCATTGTGATAGCATTTCTTTTTTAATTATAAAAAAACTTGCTCGCAAAGGCTTTCGAGAAATAGACTCAACTTAATTACCATACTCTATAATTATGGTATGTCCCATATAAATTGGATTACGTAATGCTTCACTGTTACATTCGTACATTTCAGAAGGTGGTGGATATTAGGCTGCTAAGGCTGCTATACTAAACAAGATCCTAACAATATTGGACAAAATTGACCCCCAGGCAATTTCAATTTTGTTGTTGTATATCCCTTAGAAATCATGTTCGGATTACGTAATAGATCACTGAAAACAACTGGTAATGGACAAAGCTATTGAAATTGCCTAATATTGAGTTTTCAAAAGTCTTTGCGATCGTGTCTAATTTCCCCAGAAAAAGGAGAGGGATGGCTTATCTCACCTAGTTGCTCACCTTCCTCTCCCGTACTGAGCTTAAGCCCTGTTGCTACGAGGCATCATTTCGCTGCCGCAGAACTGCGTCAGCGGCTGCGTCAGCGAGGTCTTTGACGCGCCCTGTGACAAGTTTTAGAGTTATATCTTGCATGGTGTGATGGCAAAACATTGCGTTGACTGGTGCATGTACTTAAAGGGATAGTTGAGTTCTGTTTTCAGACCGCAAAATGACTTCAAAGTACATGGTTATTGCAATGACGACCTTCGTCATTGCCTTGTTTTCGTTCACATTCTGCCCCATTAATATTTTCCTTTTCCTCCTTGTTTTCCTTATCGTCCAGAAATCCCATTCGTTTTGCACGTAGTGTTTGTTATTCCTAGTTAGGTGCTTTCCTCATGTCCTTTTCCTTTCAAATTTCATAGGCATAGTCTCTAACATCTCATCAAGGTCACTACATTCTTCGATTTTCGAAATCACTCATGCATAACCGTCCAGTCGCCATTTTGTCCGTTTCTGGTCCATTTCAAGGCCTTTCTTTCTTCCTTCCTCTCTCCACTATCCTAGATCCTACAAACTTCTAACAAATTCCTCTAGATAGTCTAAGAGATGTTCTTTCATCTGCGACGTATAACTTGACCTTCAAAATGCCATCTTCGTACTCAAAATTCAAATCTGAAACTGACTCCGTCAAAAATCTCTCAAATTCTTGAAAAATGGACCCCTAAAAATCTAAAACTGCCATAACTTTCTCATATAAATTCTGTTTTTTGTTTAAATCTCACATTATCCTTATCTCATAATTGCACATAGCCATGCCAAATTTCATGCTCCAATGACTATGCAAAACATAAATAGTGCCCTCTAAAGTTCTGGGAATTGGCTTTCTTTCTGTGGCCGTATCTCCATAATGGCTTGGCAAAACCGTACCCTTTTTTGGATTTAGATACTTGAAGATATGCCCTTTCCAGCCATATACAAAATTATATACCCTAACGCTGACCAAATTTGAGAAAAATGCCCTCCAAATTCACCATTTTCGAGAAAATTCCAAAATAACTTCAACTTGCTCTAAAATGGCGATCGTTATACCTATTTCAATGAAACTTGGCAGATATATGTATCCATATACGTGACAACTGTCTGCCAAGTTTAGTAAATTGTAATGCCCTCTTCGCCAAGTTATCGCCCAAAATGATGAATTTACTATGCTTTACGTAATAGCGCGTTTGATGCGTGCATTACGTTTTGCGCAGATAACAATGGTTTCAAAGTGACCGCACTGAAGTGCCCTTTCGAATGATACCAAGTATGGTATATGTTCACGCAGAAAATTGTGAGTAAATCGCATTTGAACAAGGGTCACTACACGAATTCCGCCGAGTTTCCGCCCTTTTATAACACGTTTCGGCCATGACGTCATTTTTTAAGACTGTTATTCGGTTGTGTTAGTATGGGCGGCCGTTCGTGCCAAAGCACGCGTCGCAACATGTTCATCATGCACCGAGTCCTATTGGATTTGCACGCAGTGCTTGCGAGCTCTTTCTAGATCCCTTCCTCTACTCCAATTCCCTTCAAAATTCGTAGGCGTAGTCTCTTGCATTCTTTCAAGGTCACTAAATTCTTCGTTCTCCGGAAACCCTCATGCGTGACCGTCCATGCACCATTTTTTCCGTTTCGGGCCGTTTTGGTGACCTTTCTTTCGCCCTAAGTATCTCCACTATCACAGAAGCTACAGACTTCTTACATATTGCTCTGGATATTCCGAGAGTAGCTCCTTCGTTTGACACGTAGAATCATGGTGTCATTGCACGCACATCGTTGTGACACGATTGCATTTCTAGTTGCTCTTATTCTTATCTATGACATCTCTAGTGCCCTTTTAGACCCTAAAATTGCTTTGAAGGTAATTTTAGACCCCAAAATGTGAGAAATTTGGCCAATACGATCGTACCAATTCAGCTCCACTCTCCAAAAAGATACGGTCACCGTTAATTAATTATTTAATAAAAAATAACAATACATGTGCCGGCTGGTTGTGCTTAATATAACCAACACGAAAATGCCAACAAAAAAGCCAACATCGGCATTGGCTGAAATACGACGTATGAGGCGCTATTTCGTTTTTTCAACGGCTTTTTCAAATTATCTAATAGTTGTGGTGATACACCAGCATTATAAATCATGAAATTTATGGATATTTAAGCCGTCTCTGAACCGATTTCGAACAAACAAAGATGATTTTGTCATTTAAATTGTATGTTCTTTCAAATTTGACACTCTGTTTTTCATTATCTCACAGAAAATTATTTTGTGTTGCGCCCTAATATCCTGTATAGGCTATATTGGCACAAGTGAATATAATGCAGAGGTGTCGCGGTAGAGTGGTTCATCCACTTGTGTCTCAGTCCAAGGGTTAAGGGTTCGAATCCCTGCTCCGCATTAACGTCCTTTGGCAGGAAGTTTATCGAATTGTTCAACTCTCCACCCAGGTGTTAATGGGTATCCGCTACATGATTTGGCCGCCAGCTATGACTGGGATAAGAATGTCGGAGAGCCTGGGCATCACAGCCTGACGGACATGTCCGCTATATAAGCCACCATATAAAGGCCATGCATTGAAATGATGCTTCGTGGGCAAAGGGCTTAGCAGTATAGGATTTTCTGCCTTTTTTCGTATCTCTTCGTACATGATGGATCTGCATTTTAAAAATGAATTAAAAACATGATCATAATATTAATATATCTTGTTATTTTATTTCAGGCACTAATAAAATTGCACTGGATACCGTTCGTAATAGAATATACTGGTGTGACAAGTATAACATCAGTTCAGCGAACTTGGATGGGTCTAATCAAACAATACTGACTATCCTTGACCCAGGCCCCATAAGATGTGATATCGCTGTAGCTAAACATAGTGGGTAAGAATTTTAGTCTTTGCTGCTCCTCATAATGCATATAAAAGGAAAATAAATTTTCCCTATGAATTATCAAGCATGTCATTTGTACTAAGCTGTAAATGCTCTTTCAATATCGAAGTAATATTTAAGGAGTAATAAGTTTCTAATTCGTACAAGAGTTTCTGGGGGTGGGGGTCGAAGAACCGCTCCTGCTTTCAGCACTTAGGTATATGGCACGTTACTGTTACTCGAAAGGACATCACATTTCAGTCTGAAAAAGGGTCATTATGATTAACTTTGTATTCATTCTTGCCCCGGCGGTTTACCGCGGCATATGTGAGAGAGGCTGTATCGTGTTTTGTTTAATTCTTTGTTTCTCTGTTTCATTTTTTTTATACACAGATTCATTTTTTGGGCAAAGGACTATTCTGTTCAACGTGCAGACTTAGACGGAAAGAATCCAATGGTCATTAGATATAAATCTAATGATCTGGTATTTTATGTTGATGTGAACTACAATGGTGCAAATATTTTTATTTTATATATTTATTTAATGGAATTTCCATATCGGATCCTTATTTATCAACCTTGTTACAAATTCTTCCTTGGCAGAAATGATATGATATTATATGATTAAAAATATATATAAACAATTCTTATAATCACTTTAGTCCCTTCATATTCGAGCAGGCAGCAATGTGGTCTCTTTGGATCTTTTATTTTTCTAAAATCTTATCAAGTTTAAGATTTCAAGTTTGGTTTATTTCTATATTTCACAGTCTTTACATAAATACAATATTATCAAACAATGAAAAGTGCGTTTTTCAGTGGAAAAAAAAATTAAATTTGATAGATCTCTAAAAGTAGTAAGGATTATATTTAACTGTGGAGTATATTATTATCCTCATTGTTAATATTATTATTGTTACTATTATCATCATTATCATTTTCAATATTATTATTATTATTATCATTATTGTTTTTATCATTATCATTATCATCATCACCATGATATTATATATAATTGATACCTCAATATGTGTGGAGCTGCTATTCATTCTGCCGCTAAAGCGTACCCCTGCCGTACCCCTGCTCAACACGATAACAAAGATACCAATAACAATAATGATACAGATTATTATTGCACGTTTTCTAATAAAATAAGTCATAGAAGGCGCTACAATAATTATTTGCACAAAAATTGTAATAAAGCAGCCTTTGTTGACTCTACGATCCAATTTTCTCTTTTAATTGCAAGAATCACGAGTCTACTGGATTTATAACCAATTCGCCGTCAAAAAGTTTGTCGGTTCGGCTGATATGAATGGCAGCGATGTTCGGATTTACACAATGCTACAATCCACAAATCCGTGGGGCTTATATGTGCACGGGTCACGTGAGGAAATATTCACCAGAGGTTATGATTCAAACATCGTCGTGTACGATCCGCTGACCACATTGACAACACCAATCGTCGAGCTAGAGCAGTATGCATTTTCAGGCTACTTCGACATATTTATCAACGATTGTAAGTATAGAATTTATTCTGAAAACTATGTTATCTTTAAAGAACATAACTGTCGACCGAGAGACTTTGGTGTTGCTTTGCAAGTCATGTCGGCATATACATGAACAATCGCAAGTTTGGGAAGTTATTCTGAAAATATCACGTTTTATATGATCTTTTAAGTTGGTAAAATATTTTATGTGTCATAATAAATCAACATTAGGGATAATCATTGGATAATGTCCACTCAAAACTTTACTAACTGAGTAGGTTTGTAGTTTAAAGAGACATCTTCGAAAGCACCAATGATAAGTGTTAATTCCCGCAATGTTAGTGTTTTTAAAATTTAAAGCATCATTTACCCTGACATACAAGTTAACTTTTTTCTTTTTAGAATATGGCCAAACGTATTCAATGTCACTTTTCTAACATTATTGATCATTATTATATTCATTATTATGTTATGAATAATGAGATTTACGAGCTACTAAATGAGAGAAGCAGGCACATTTTTAAAATGTCGGAAGATGGGGGTCAGCTGATGAATTCTCTAGCTTGACATTTTGAAACAGCCCATGCATCCGAAATGATAAACTTACCTTTTGAACTTATTATAACGAGAAGTTGCTACATGTTCGAATGAGTATCACCTCACCCAATACTATCACATAAAAAAGTAAGAAACAATAAAAATAGCGAAAATTAACCAATTTTTCCTTATAACTTATGCTTGATTGAAGTCTCCCATTTACTAACTCTCAACTGCTCATGCGTATATATTAACATATTCATAATTACATGAATATGTATATTCGTAACAAAGTACACGACCTTCTCTTTAAAGTAGATTTTGGGCATTTATAAAGACCATTCTAAACATATTGTGCAATCCAAAAACAAGTGTTGTACTTCAGTTGAGACCCATTACTTTTTTCGCTGATGTTGCTCCTATTTTGTCCATGATCAGGGCCCTCATGCCCACCCCACCTCACTGTGTGTCCATTTCCCATCTTTTTGTTGGTCAAATACAATGGATCATTGCTCCTTTTTACATAAAAAACAGTTATTCTATCGAAAATAATATCGCTAGTGATATTCGTTTGTCTCGCAATGTGGTCAATAAGGAATCTAAAAGATCACGACGTTTCGTATGCTACTGCAATACTTCGTCAGGTGATAAAAACTGTTGTAAGCAAGGGTCTTTTATACTTTACGGGAGGACCGTAAAGCGGTCTAAAATTCGATCGATAATTGGAACAATAACGCCCAATGCCTATTGGTCGACGCACACGGTGATCGACCAATCACCAAGGCCGCTGGTTCGGCCGCTGGTTCGGCTGATGCACCAGGCCTATTGGCCGACGCATACGGTACTCGACCAATCAACGGGCCGCTGGCTCGGGCCGTCTGCTGAATGGAATCGACCGTTGTTGGCTGGCAGGACGGCGAGTGTCATGGCGGCGTATCGTCCGCATCCAAAATTCGGGGATATCGATCCCGTTGTCTCTGTTGAAATTATTAGGATTGAGACGGATATTGATAGCTTCTTTTACCCTCCGTGTATACCAATGCCGTTCTTGGGAAAGGCACTGAACCCCGTCCCAGTCTGGTTGATGCTGGTTGTCCCAAGCATGTTCGGCTACGGCTGAGTTGTCAGTTCGACGGAGTCTGACGTCCCTCTTATGCTCAGTGATTCTTTCTTTTATCGGACGGGCAGTTTCACCGATGTAGGATCTATCACATCCTTTACAAGGGATGTTGTACACAATGCCGTCCCGTCTATGTGGAGGAATTGGATCCTTGGGGCGTGTAAGTTGTTGACGTAGGGTGGTATCTGATCTGAAAACCGTTCGAATGCCATGGCTCTCTAGGCGGCGCTTGAGTTGTTGGGAGACCCCATCAATGTACGGCAAGACTGTAAAAGTCTTGTATACCTTCTGATCCCTGGGTTCCGACGATCTATTCTTGGTATTGTGTATAAAACGGCGTGGGGTAACCGTTGAGACTCAGGGCACTGCGAACACGGGTCCGTTCTGTGCATGGCTGTTGTGGACTTGTCACAATGCGTGAAGCTCTGTCAAATAGACATTTCACTAGACCTCTCTTCACCGATATGGGATGGTGAGAGTCAAACGCTATGTACTGGTCTGTGTGGGTAGGCTTCCTGTAGACTGAGGTGGAGAGCCTATGGTTGTCGTGTCTATGAACTAGAGTGTCTAAGAATGCTATCTTCCCTTCACACTCTATCTCTGATGTGAACTGGATGGTTGGTTCAAGGCTATTCATGTGTTTAAGTAGCTTATCTGTTTCAGAGATGGGAACTATGATGAAGGTGTCATCTACGTATCTCTTCCAAACACGAGGCAAGCAAGAGAGGGGACATGTGTCCAACGCTTCTTCTTCGAAACTCTCCATGTATAGGTTGGCCACAACAGCCGAGACTGGACTGCCCATGGCTGCCCCTTCTGTCTGTTCATAGTATGAACCTTTATACAGAAAATATGTGGATCGTAGAACAAACTCGAGGAGTTGAGTGAGTTGTTCCGGTGAGAGTGCGGTCCGGGTAGACAAATTGCTGTCTGATTGTAAGCGTTGCAATGTAGCATTGCATGCGCCCTCAATCGGTACATTGGTGAAGAGTGAAACTACGTCAAACGAAACCATGCGTTCAGAAGGTATACAAGACTTTTACAGTCTTGCCGTACATTGATGGGGTCTCCCAACAACTCAAGCGCCGCCTAGAGAGCCATGGCATTCGAACGGTTTTCAGATCAGATACCACCCTACGTCAACAACTTACACGCCCCAAGGATCCAATTCCTCCACATAGACGGGACGGCATTGTGTACAACATCCCTTGTAAAGGATGTGATAGATCCTACATCGGTGAAACTGCCCGTCCGATAAAAGAAAGAATCACTGAGCATAAGAGGGACGTCAGACTCCGTCGAACTGACAACTCAGCCGTAGCCGAACATGCTTGGGACAACCAGCATCAACCAGACTGGGACGGGGTTCAGTGCCTTTCCCAAGAACGGCATTGGTATACACGGAGGGTAAAAGAAGCTATCAATATCCGTCTCAATCCTAATAATTTCAACAGAGACAACGGGATCGATATCCCCGAATTTTGGATGCGGACGATACGCCGCCATGACACTCGCCGTCCTGCCAGCCAACAACGGTCGATTCCATTCAGCAGACGGCCCGAGCCAGCGGCCCGTTGATTGGTCGAGTACCGTATGCGTCGGCCAATAGGCCTGGTGCATCAGCCGAACCAGCGGCCGAACCAGCGGCCTTGGTGATTGGTCGATCACCGTGTGCGTCGACCAATAGGCATTGGGCGTTATTGTTCCAATTATCGATCGAATTTTAGACCGCTTTACGGTCCTCCCGTAAAGTATAAAAGACCCTTGCTTACAACAGTTTTTATCACCTGACGAAGTATTGCAGTAGCATACGAAACGTCGTGATCTTTTAGATTCCTTATTGACCACATTGCGAGACAAACGAATATCACTAGCGATATTATTTTCGATACTATATCCGCAATGAGTAATATATTTAGCAACAGTTATTCTGTTCGCCACGTTGCCCTCCCCCCCCCCCCCCCTCCCCTCCCTCTCCCTCTCTTTCTCTTTTTAGTACCGAAGTCTCATTACGGGCACAAAATGTTACATTCACTCAAATCTATACCTTTACCTCCACAGTGCCTGTACCCATTATCCAACCGTTGCCTTACATCCAAATCATCAGTGAAGGAGACACGGTTTCTCTGACATGCTTGGTCTCCAATTCAACTTTAAATGAGGTCATCGCGTGGGACCACGATGGCGTGATCGTCAGCCGAGCTGATGTCCTCTTGATGCGTAACCATAGTTACGCTCTGAATGTAGTGGAGTATGATGGTTCCACCCATCTTTGGGCCGTTACCATTGGTAACGTGAATGTCACGAGGGATGCAGGGACTTGGACCTGTGTTTTGGCACCAGAGCTATCTCTACAAAAAGAGTCTATCCAGCTTGGTATAGGTATAATGTCATTTTTTTCTTCAATATGCACATCATGATATTGATGATCTGTGTTTCAAACTATTTATTTAATTAGTCACTTGGTTATTGCTCTCAAAGAAAAAGAAACCAACGACATCACATGATCAATCAAATATTTCCAAAAATCTTGTCTCAGAATATACCACACTTTGACTAAAATCCTTTCATGAGCACTCTGGAGATTCTTTGGCATTCCCATCGTTCTGTTATTTTCATTCTTTCACTGTTCATGATCTCTGGATGGAGCATGAGGTGGCCCAGTAGAAAGAAAAAGGGATTAACGGATTAAGAGTAGGCGTTAATTAATGCTGTTAGAAAGATAAATGGATTAAGAGAATAGGGTAAATAGTATGATAATCAAATGGGGAACACGTCCTCTCAAACAAAAGGGAAGGGTTATATGAGAAAATGAGGGTATCCCTCTTGAGGAAGGGAGGATGGTGTTAATTTTGTTTTATGATTCATGGGAGATTGAAAGGCACGTGGGCCGTGAGGGTATCTCTATTAAAGCCCATATTCGCTTGTTTGGCCAGGAGGGATAAGACCACCCTGCGTGATCACTGACAGGTGGTTATCTCATTAAATCAGCTCTCAATTAACATTAGAAGCATCATGGGGGACCAACGGTCACTTATTAGGCATTGTTTGCTACACTGTCGCTCATATAGGTGGAATATTTTTGTTTTACCCCAATTTATGGAAATATTTTAAAAATAATTTAAAAATAATAGATCAAGAAAAAAGTATACATTCTCAGATTTTATTGAATAATAATTTGCAAATGTGTGTTTTGCGTGACTGCTAAAGCATGTGTATGCTTCTATGCTTATCAAATAGGGGACCTACGCCCTAAGTCATAAATGACAGTAATGAGGATTAATGCCCCACAAAAGGGCACTAATATAGCATATCGACACGGTTTTGAGCATGGGGCCTCACAGTTACGAGGCCATTGCTTTGTCACTGAACCATGACTGTACGCAGTGGGGGCTAGGGTAGGGGGCAGTTTCCATAAATAAAAAAAAAACAGAAAATGCTCAAAACCGTGTCGATATGCTATATTAGTGGCCTTTTGTGGGGCATTAATCCTCATTACTGTCATTTATGACTTAAGGGCGTAGGTCCCCTTTTTGATAAGTATAGTAGCATAGTTTAGCAGTCACGCAAAACACACTTTGTCAAATTAATATTCAATAAAATCTGAGAATGTATACTATTATCTAGATCTATTAAATTATTTTTAAAATAATTCCATAAATTGGGGTAAAACAAAAATATTCCAACTATATGAGCGACAGTGTATATAAGGGCGCAAGTAGCTATAAGTAGTGCAGTGGGGTTTTAAGGAAGGGAAGATGTTGTTCCTTTTGTTTACATGATTCATGGAGGAATTTATTTATTTTCCTCCATACAGTGGCTGAATTTTAACATATTTGTAATAATTATATTTAGGGTGCATGTATGATTGAACATTTTCTGAGGGAAAAATCGAAATTTCTAATTTGTTTGTATTAGTACAGAGCAAATGGGAGGGGAGCTCGCAAGATGTACGTCACATGGTTGCCAAGTTTTGTTTGCTTGATCACAACTTCTAAACTTCATAATTTTCATATTTTCAATCGGAATTCGCTCAGACTTTCTCTGACCTGTTTCTCTCATTTTCTTCTTCTATTCAACGTAATACCAGGGTAGAATCACCCTTTAACACTCGGCTGTACACATTTTGTTGGAGGGCTGTCATTCTTACTAGTAATCCATTTTCATGTTTGACTGAATTCAAACTATATACTTTCGAGGGACAAAAGACAATTGTCTTCTTTTTCCCAACCCCAAAAGGTCTTGTATTGACTGGTCTCATCTACCAACGAAATGCCGATCAACGTTATAATTAAAGATAATCAGGATCGTCACAAAGGTGTATGAAACACCATAGATTGGACTGTATTTTTTATTGGTCTTTTCAATATTGGGTGTAAATCGAAATGCAAATGTAACAACGTTGAAGTTACAAGACCATATAAACTGCAGTTGTAATCTAGTCTCTCGATGCAGAAAATTAGTTCAGGAAATCGTCAAAAGCATGACAAACTTATACCTGAGTCACACACCGAAATCGGCTTCAAACTGACAGATTCTTCGCCATTGGGGGCAATGTAAAGTTTTTTTGGTCTGGTGTCGGTTTCGTAAGTGTGACGGGGGTATCATCACCCGCACTGGCCGCTACATGCACATACACAGACTTACAATATAATAATCCAATATGCTGAAAGAGGGAGGTAGAGGGGAGAGAGAGAGAGAGAGAGAGAGAGGCTTTGATTAAAGTTCTCGAATGTAAGTCTTTTTTTTATTACTTAAATATACTATACAGAAATGCATTAATTTGTAATACTTGGACACTTAGCTTCTAATCTGCACATCAGCGGATTTTCTTCCTTTAGAACTAGGTTAATCCTTCAAATAAAAGACTTCTTTTGTCTGTTGTTGTGTTACTTTTTGTGTGGCAATAACATTAATTATCTTTTCGTCTTTTCGTTCTATGTTCCCGCTTTCAGTATGAATACCCTTTGCCATGTTTTCCTATTCCTATTCGCTCTTCTCTATGGAAATGGGGAAAAGCAAACACAAACAGCCAACAGAGGAGATACGTGCCAGAGATAGATAGAGACATAACAGTAGTCTTCACATTTTATTTCAGACCTCCTGTTGAACCTGGACAGCATAACATCAGACACAGCGACATTGTCTTACACTGCTGTACCAGGTGCTTTTCCCTACACAATTACATATTCAGATGGCTTGACTACAAACACCGTGCAGTCTCTTACAAGTTCGGTCGTTATCCCAAACCTTAACCCTGCCACCTCATATCATTTCTGGGCGACGAGTTCATCCATCAACGGGCAGCGGTATGTCGGTTCTGCATCTGGAGCAACAGGTATATTGTTTGTTTTCTATCATGGATCTCTTTCTGTTCTTTGGGTTGTTGGGTACGGATATGTTATATGCCGAATTCAAACAAAAATCTACTAAGAATTCTTACCTTATCCTTTTATCGAGTAAAGATTGGTTAAAAAATCACGGAAATTTGATAAATTGTCTGTTTATCACCGCCCGAAAAAATGACTGAAATTTTCGATCAGTTGGGAATCGCACATAAAAAGCACTGTATGATGTCCGCGCTCGCTCAAAGAATATTTTAACACGTAAACCAATGGGTATCCGCCACTGAAGGGGAATTCACATCATGCCAAGATATCTTCATTTTATATCTCTTGTACACTTTCGTAAGATTTATTCTACATCAAAAGGAAGGAATTCATCTCGTTTTTCAGAATACCTACACTTCTCATTCGGGATTAGTTCTCCTTTAAACACGCATGGACAATTATTTCAGTTCAGTTCTGAATACATAATAATGTCGGTAAACATATTAGGTTTAACAGAACTGACCAGGGCTCCAAGATAAACTAATTTATTTTAATGCTCTTCCTTTGGCAAAAATTTCAATTCAAGCTTAGCTTTTTTTTAAATGCTATGGCAACGTTAATAGCTCGTCACTACACGTAAATGCATTCTGGAAAATTGTTCAGTTTCAAATACTGCAATGTTTTAGTTGTCAAATAAGACCATATCATTATGTTGCCTTCAGTCAATCTGGAAATTTTGTCCTAAAGATTTACCTATTTATGGAATTTCCGGTATACTACTTTGTTCAACTTAATCATAACATTAATCTTATGAAATATTTAGGATGCTTTATTGCCACTCTTCTTGATACTAAAACTGATTTTTCTTGTTATTGATAGTAGCATTTGCCTATTATTTTTCATCCACGGAATTACTTCTACCAAAGATCTACAGACAGAAGTCAATGTTGATAGTGTATCAACAACATCGGCAACATTATCATGGACGCCAATTCCTGGAAGCTTTTTCTACCGGGTATTCTACGCTGGGCCAGATGGAGTAGAACAGTCGGGTAATCCCACTACCGACCCCACGACAACCATTACAGGTCTTACTCCTGGAACTATGTATACCTTCCGTGTGGAATCGACTGACCAAGCGGGACAAAGAGTATTGGGCAATGTACCAGCCACTACAGGTATGTAAGATTTTAGGACCGTTGAACTCATGCAAAACAGTTAGAGGAAATATTTAAAACTAGATGGAACTTCGACTGCGCGCAGTCGAAAATGATGCCTCCGTCATAGAGCAAGTTTACAAACCAAAACAGAAGAAATTTTTCAAATTCAAGTTTCATTGTAATCCATTAACAGGTTTTCAGAATATCGTGATTACAAGCAATTTCTCATATACATATATGACCCTTTGATCTTTGACCTCATGACCCTAAAATCTACTCAGTTCATTGGCTCTGCAAGATACATACATGATCTAAGTTTGGCAGGAATCCATCAATCTGTTCAAATGATAATGCGATCACAAGCTATTTTTGCATACATGAGCCGCATGACCTTTGACCTTTGACCTCGTGACCCCAAAATCTAATCAGTTCATCGGCTCTGCAAGATACATACATGACCAAAGTTTGGCAGGAATCCATCAATCGGTTCTTGAGATAACGCGATCACGAGCTGTTTTTGCATACATAATGAGCCCTGCGACCTTTGACCTTTGACCTCGTGACCCCAAAATCTAATCACTTCATCGGCTCTGCAAGATACATACATGACCAAAGTTTGGCAGGAATCCATCAATCGGTTCTTCAGATAACGCGATCACGAGAACGGGACGTACGGACGTACGGACGGGACGTACGGACGTACGGACGGACGGACGGACAACCCGAAAACATAATGCCTCCGGCTACTTCGTAACGGAGGCATAAAAATGATTTATTTGAATTATTAAAAAAGAAATACCGACTATGCACTGAAATAAGTGCAGTATACATGTACAAAGAAAGAAAAGAAAGTGAAACCTAACAAAAGAATATTGTGGATGTATTTGCATTACATCGCCAATGAATTGTATTATATTTATATCATCCGACATCGTTGATTCATGATGTCAGTGTTCTGGGTTTTAAAATAAGTAGAAAATGAGGCAAACCAGCACCTGCGTAAGATAAGTTTTTATTTTGTATAGTTGTATGTAAATATATATATATATATATATACACTGTTGGTCATAATGGTGGAATAATTATTTTTACCCCAATTTATGGAATGATTTTGACAATGATTTATTCCTAATAGATCTAAATAAGAGTATACATTCTCAGATTTCATTGAATAATAATTTGCGAGTGTTTGTTTTGCGTGACTGCTAAAGCATGTGTGTGCTAATATGCTAATCAACTAGGGGACCTACGTCCTTAATTGATAACTGACAGTAATGAGGATTAATGCCTCACAAAATGGCCCTAATATAGCTGATCGACACGTTTTTTTTCTGGGGCCTCACAGTAACAAGGCCGTTGCTTAGCCACTGAATCATGACTGTACGCAGCGGCGGCTTGGGTACGTCACCGCCCCCACAAATACCAAAAAACAAAGAAAATGCAATAAATTATCAATATTTCATTGCATCTCCCCCCCCCCCCCCCCCGGCCCCCAACATGAACAAATCCTCTGTAGGGCCATGCATTATAGTCCAAGGCATGCCCACATAGAGGATTTTTTTATGTTGAGGGTTTGGGCAAAATGAATTATTGATAATGTATTGCATTTTCTTTGTTTTTTTTTGTATTTGTGGGGACGGCGACGTACCCTAGCCCCCGTCGTGTACAGTCATGATTCAGTGGCTAAGCGATGGCCTCGTAACTGTGAGCCCCCAGGATCAAAACCGTGTCGATGTGATATATAAGTGCCCTTTTGTGGGGCATTAATCCTCATTACTGTCATTTATGACTTAAGGGCGTAGGTCCCCTAGTTGATAAGCATATTATCATACACATGCCTTAGCATTTACGCAAAACAAACACTCGCACATTATTATTCCAAAAAAATCTGAGAATGTATACTATTATCTAGATCTATTAGGAATAAATCATTGTCAAAATCATTCCATAAATTGGATAAAAATATTTATTCCACCATTATGACCAACGGTGTTTATATATATATATATGAATAGATTCCGAAAGCTCACACTAATGCTTAGGTGCTACATGATAAACTGTTTTCAGACGCTTCCAGGCAAATTTGGCCACTATATATTCGCATGACAAATACTCAACGATACCTTTTACATTATGTGTCATATAGAACTTCTTCAGACTGAGGTACGTGTGGATTCGATCACCGAAACCACGGCAGTCATCTCGTGGACATCTGTTCCTGGCAGCGTCATTTATCAGATATTCTACACTGGGCCAGATGGAGTAGAGCGGGCGGTTTCCTCAACAAACCCTACAATCACACTTACCGGACTTACTCCTGCATCTCAGTATGACATCAGAGTGCAGTCAACTTCTGGCACTGGACAACAATTAGAAGTGGGCACTACTACAACTACTACAGGTATATGCAAGGTTTTGGGTGGGGAGAGTATATAACGCTAGGATTTATAGTTTTTAAGTTTATACATGTATACATGTCGTTGCCGAGTGGTTTAAGGCGCGTGACTGGAGATGAAAAGGTCGAGGGTTCCAATCCCGACAAGGAACATACATGTACAACTGGTTGTTTTTGTAATCTGTGGTGAGAAGAAAATTAATTTTTGATAATAATTGATTAATTTCATATTTTATATCATACTTGCTGAATAAGCCACTGGTTTATATGGCCATTCTAATAGCTGGTCACTATCCAGAAACACAGTCTATAAAAGTACACTGTTCAGTTGCATTTACTGCAATGTTTTAGCTGTCATATTACACCCTATATGTTTTCTTCAGTCAATTAGTTTTGACCTAAATGTTTACGTATTTGTGGAATTGACCGGTAATTTTGTTTTTGCAACTTTACCATAGAATGAATTTTACGGAATATTAAGGATGCTCCTTGATGCTAAAACTGATTTTTCTTGTTATTGCAAGTAGCATTTTCCTGTCTATTTTCATCCATGGAATAATTTCTGCCTCAGATCTCCAGACAGAAGTCAATGTTGATAGTGTATCAACAACATCGGCAACATTATCATGGACGCCAATTCCTGGAAGCTTTTTCTACCGGGTATTCTACACTGGGCCAGATGGAGTAGAACAGTCGGGTAATCCCACTACCGTCCCCACAACAACCATTACAGGTCTTACTCCTGGAACTATGTATACCTTCCGTGTGGAATCGACTGACCAAGCGGGACAAAGAGTATTGGGCAATGTAGCAGCCACTACAGGTATGTAAGATTTTAAGACTTGAACTCATGCAAAATAAGTGCAGTATACATGTACAAAGAAAGAAAAGAAAGTGAAACCTAACAAAAGAATATTGTGGATGTATTTGCATTACATCGCCAATGAATTGTATTATATTTATCCGACATCGTTGATTCATGATGTCAGTGTTCTGGGTTTGAAAATAAGTAGAAAAATGAGGCAAACCAGCACCTGCGTAAGATAAGTTTTTATTTTGTATAGTTGTATATGTAAATATATATAGATATAGGAGTTGGAAGGTTACACTTTATTGGTACAAGTTATACAGACTGTTTCGCCAGAAGGCTCATCAGTAACTAAATACATTATACAATCATGGCGAAGTAAAAAAACACTCATGTGCAGTCAGGCAAGAATACAAAAGAGATACAAATAATACCCAAGTAAGGGTGAACGCAATAATACAATAGTGGAATTAAGTGGTTTAAGGGTAAGGGGAAAGGTCATGGTGGTACGGGGGGGGGGGGGGGTAACCATATTCCGAGAGTAGAAACTTTCTCTTATGTCTACATGTGGAAATGAGTTCGGTTCTAGAGTTCAGGATTGTTGATTTCTCAGCAGTGATGATGTGGTACTTTTCCCATAGGCAGAGATTGCAGCGATTTGTTCTGGGTGAGTATGGTTGGGCGTGCCGGGTGATTCTCCATGATATTGTGTAGGGTGTCCCGTACGTCGTCTTTCAGCATCCAGATGTGTTTGCCTAGTTCGGTCTGGTATTTCTTTTCTTGGTGGGTGAAGCTTGCTTTGTGAGTTGCATATCTGGCTTTGAAGGAGGTGGATGTGAGTCCAATGTAGAGTTTCTCATCGTTGGGGGGTCACAACCTTGGCTTCATAGACAATATTTTTGGTTGTGCATTTTCCTTGGAGGGGGCAGTCGTCTTTCTTTCTGCAGTTGCAGGTTTCTGGGTCTCGGTTGGGGTTGTGGTTGATGACTCTATTGTTGTGGGCCTTGGTTATGGTTGCTATATTATCCATGCAGCTGTAGCTGATCTTCAGTGTGTTTCTATTGCAGATTTTTTGTAGTTGGTGTCCCTTTGGGAAGTGCTGGTCTACTAGTGCAAGGAACCTTCTGCCAATATTCGTCTTCGCGTGCTTGCTATATGGGGGGGGGGGTTGAACCATGTTATGTTGCGTTTCCGATTGTGCTGCCTCTTGTTGTTGATGTTACTGGCCTTGGGTGTGTAGGTTAAGTTGGTGTTGTGGCCGGCATCATGGAGTGCTTTTTCATACTCCGGTTTCGCGTCGTTGAATACCTCTGCACTGCTGGAGATCGTGGATAGGCGGGTTTGTATGGAGTGCGGAATCTTCTTGGTGACGGTTGGCGGGTGGTTGGATTCTACATGGACGTACAGCTGGGTATTCCCAGGCTTCGAAAATGGTTTGTGTTCTTTGCTATTGAGATCGAACGTGACATCTAGGAAGTCTACGACGGTAGAGTTAGCACTGGCTGTCACCTGGAGGCCTATCTTTCTGAATTTCTCACATAGCTTCTTTTTTATGGTCTCTGCTGCTCTTGCTGGCTTGTGGACGATAGCTAGACCATCATCCCTGTAGAGCCCGATGTTTTCCTTGGGCACTATACTTTTGATCTCATCCAAGATGAACGAGCCTACGAGCTCGCATGTTTCCGCGCCATCGTATGATCCCATTGTGACATCGAAAAGATCATCAGCTGTAGCCTTTTGCCAGGACATGTTACCATGGGAGAGGAGGGTGTTCTTGGCTTGGAAGATGATTTCTGCTTCGGATGGGGTTATGGTGGTTAACCTCTTGGCGAAATGGATATATATACACTGTTGGTCATAATGGTGGAATAATTATTTTTACCCCAATTTATGGAATGATTTTGACAATGATTTATTCCTAATAGATCTAAATAATAGTATATATTCTCAGATTTTATTGAATAATAATTTGCGAGTGTTTGTTTTGCGTGACTGCTAAAGCATGTGTGTCTAATATGCTATTCAACTAGGGGACCTACGTCCTTAATTGATAACTGACAGTAATGAGGATTAATGCCTCACAAAATGGCCCTAATATAGATGATCGACACGTTTTTTATTCTGGGGCCTCACAGTAACAAGGCCGTTGCTTAGCCACTGAATCATGACTGTACGCAGCGGGGGCTTGGGTACGTCACCGCCCCCACAAATACCAAAAAACAAAGAAAATGCAATAAATTATCAATATTTCATTGCATCCCCCCCCCCCCGGCCCCCAACATGAACAATTCTTCTGTAGGGCCATGCATTATAGTCCAAGGCATGCCCACACAGAGGATTTTTTATGTTGAGGGTTTGGGCAAAATGCAATTAATTATTGATAATTTATTGCATTTTCTTTGTTTTTTGTATTTGTGGGGACGGCGAAGTAACCTAGCCCCCTTTGCGTACAGTCATGATTCAGTGGCTAAGCGATGGCCTCGTAACTGTGAGCCCCCAGGATCAAAAGAGTGTCGATGTGATATATTAGTGCCCTTTTGTGCGGCATTAATCCTCATTACTGTCAGTTATGGCTTAATGACGTAGGTCCCCTAGTTGATTAGCATAGTAGCATACACATGCCTTAGCATTTACGCAAGACAAACACTCGCACAGTATTATTCCCAAATCTGAGAATGTATACTATTATCTAGATCTATTAGGAATAAATCATTGTCAAAATCATTCCATAAATTGGATAAAAATATTTATTCCACCATTATGACCAACGGTGTTTATATATATATATGAATATATTCCGAAAGCTCACACTAATGCTTAGGTGCTACATGATGAACTGTTTTCAGACGCTTCCAGGCAAATTTGGCCACTATATATTCGCATGACAAATACTCAACGATACCTTTTACATTCTGTGTCATATAGAACTTCTTCAGACTGAGGTACGTGTGGATTCGATCACCGAAACCACGGCAGTCATCTCGTGGACATCTGTTCCTGGCAGCGTCATTTATCAGATATTCTACACTGGGCCAGATGGAGTAGAACGGGCGGTTTCCTCAACAAACCCTACAATCACACTTACCGGACTTACTCCTGCATCTCAGTATGACATCAGAGTGCAGTCAACTTCTGGCACTGGACAACAATTAGAAGTGGGCACTACTACAACTACTACAGGTATATGCAAGGTTTTGGGTGGGGAAAGTATATAACGCTAGGATTTATAGTTTTTAAGTTTATACATGTATACATGTCGTTGCCGAGTGGTTTAAGGCGCGTGACTGGAGATGAAAAGGTCGAGGGTTCCAATCCCGACAAGGAACATACATGTACAACTGGCTGTTTTTGTAATCTGTGGTGAGAAGAAAATTAATTTTTGATAATAATTGATTAATTTCATATTTTATATCATACTTGCTGAATAAGCCACTGGTTTATATGGCCATTCTAATAGCTGGTCACTATCCAGAAACACAGTCTATAAAAGTACACTGTTCAGGTGCATTTACTGCAATGTTTAGCTGTCAAATTACACCCTATATGTTTTCTTCAGTCAATTAGTTTTGACCTAAAGGTTTACGTATTTGTGGAATTGACCGGTAATTTTGTTTTTGCAACTTTACCATAGAATGAATTTTACGGAATATTAAGGATGCTCCTTGATGCTAAAACTGATTTTTCTTGTTATTGCAAGTAGCATTTTCCTGTCTATTTTCATCCATGGAATAATTTCTGCCTCAGATCTCCAGACAGAAGTCAATGTTGATAGTGTATCAACAACATCGGCAACATTATCATGGACGCCAATTCCTGGAAGCTTTTTCTACCGGGTATTCTACACTGGGCCAGATGGAGTAGAACAGTCGGGTAATCCCACTACCGACCCCACAATAACCATTACAGGTCTTACTCCTGGAACTATGTATACCTTCCGTGTGGAATCAACTGATCAAGGGGGACAAAGAGTATTGGGCAATGTGGCAGCCTCTACAGGTATGTAATGTTTTTAATACTTGAACTCATGCAGAACAGGAAGAGGAAATATTGAGACAAATGAATCGTTTGAATTATTAAACAAGACTTTCTGACTATTAAATGAAATGAAAGTGAAATATACATGTAAAAAGTAAGAAAAGAAAGTGAAACAGTTCCAAAAAGGGAATAATTTGTATGTATTTGAATTACATCGCCAATGAATTGTATTATATTTATCATAATTGATTCGTGATGTCAGTGCTCTGGGTTTGAAAATAAGTCGAAAATGAGGCAAACCAGCACCTGCGTAAGATAAGTTGATATGCTATATATATATATATGTATATCTTTCTTTATATGAAAAATATTTTTCAAAATCTAATTCAATATTTATAAATCAATATATAGGTGTAGGTCATGATTTTTCACTCATTATTTCATTCGAGAAAGGACCTGTCACAACTTTTGATGCAAAAGTAACAATTCATCATGGTGTTACGAGTTGTTTCCTCTACCCGTTGTCCCCAGGTCCTTTGTTCCACAACAACAGATTACACAACACAAAGTGGTTAGATTTCAGAGGCTGATCTTCATTATTTCGAGCTTCGTTCTTTAACTCCAAAACTAGACTAACTCGTCCTCAGACGGTTCGTACAATGTATCTAGAATCGGTCGATACACCCATCACACTCCCCCTCATAAATTAGCACTTATACCAGTAGGAGAAGTGCTATCAAAACATTTCTTTTTCAATGTTGTTTCAGCAACTGTTGTAAGAATACAAAAACCTAAAAGTATTTATAAGTATGAGGTCTTTGTAGATTTAGAAATCTGATAAACAAGTCAGCTTGTAAAACTATACAGTACCAGCATGCAAATGGTATCACAGTGTTGTCTAGTGGTTTCTGTTCATACAATAAAATTGAGTATGAACAGCTATAAGTAAAAACATTAACCATTCTTTTAGCATCCTGCTCTATCATTTTTATCACTGACTTTTGCATATATCAGAAGTAATTTGTAGTAAACATAAAACAAATACAATTCAAATCGCAGAGAAGTTCACCTTAAATGACCTATCAATATTAATATGTCTTCATGCTTCTTCGCAATTTTGAATCTAAACATATTTCTTTGCATAAAAATAATACCAAGCAAACTTCAGCAACATTAAACCTGTCTGAAAGATAATATAATATAGCCTTCACGTCAGTTGTAGAAACATGTTACTATTAATCTGAAGTTTTGCGTTGTAGTGCAAAACCATATCATGTGTGTTGGTTGAGTATTGAATATCTTCAAGAATATTTTTGATTACTTTATATCCATAACCAAAGATATGGTAAAACACCAAAATCCTTTTTTGTTCCAAAATTCTTTCTTTCAATATTTATCCTGCCTTGGATAAAACATATAAATCAATTTGCTGTTTCTGTTTTCATATATATACATGCACAGACAAAATGATAACTCACTAGTCTTTCTAGCTCCTTGTGTTTGTACCAAAAGGGTTATAACACAATAATATTATCATGCATGTTCAAATTCGTCAACGAATAAGTAAGCATATCACATACATATAACACTGGTTTACAGACATCTGGAAAGCAAACATAAGAAAAAATACATTTTTCTTTGAGTCCAATAAACAGTTTCAATAAGTCCAATCAGTCTATGTTCACAATGCTTTGTGATTGTTAAAGAAACCATCAAAGGTAAAAGTTCTGGTTTCCTTTCTCACATAGAATTCCAGTGAATTCACCAATGTTCAACTGTTCAAGAATGATGCTTCACTGTAAGTGTTCAACTGTTAGTGTTCAACTGTTCAAGAAATATGGTTCACACAAGGGTTGTTCACTTTTCCATGTGAATATATCAATTTGATGCTCACTTCAGTCCAAAGATCACACACAAGATAAAGCGTCCGCAATAACATTGTCCTTTCCTGGCACATGTAGAATGTCCAAGTTGTATTCTTGGAGCAGCAAACTCCATCGCGTCAGTCTTTGGTTCTTGTTTTTCATTCTGTTGAGGAATGTCAGGGGATTATGATCAGTTAATACCCTCACTGGATGTTGAGATCCACTGACATACACGTCGACATGTCGAAGTGCAAGTATCAAAGTCAATGTTTCTTTTTCCACAGTTTCTTTGAGAAGAATGATATGGGTCTGTCGATACCTTCAGCGTCTGCTTGAGTAAGAACTGCACCAGCACCCACATCGCTCGCGTCCACCATCATGCTGAACGGCTGGTTGAAATCCGGAGCCATCAGTACCAGATTGCTAGATAAGAGGGCTTTCGCCTGGTTGAAAGCACTCTCGCAGTCGATTTCCTTTTCAAGATTTTTCAGTTTTGTTGGGTTTGCACGATATGGTGCCTGTTTGATTGGGGTTGGATCACCCACATCAACATCATGCTCAACAGCATCAGTACGAGAGGGAACATCAGCAAATAACTGTGGATATTCACTCAACAGCTCTTTCACATCACTCCTCTCCTTCACAGATAAGTGGGTTAGTTTGTTATCGATGTGTGCTAGAACCTCTGAATTTTTCAATTTCACACATGGGTTCTCTCTTTCAATCTTGCACACTTCTTTCTCAACTTCACACTTTGAGCCACATTCAACACTCAATACTGGTTGTGCTTTATTCTCGTCATCTCTTCGGATATATGTCGTCGCAGCGCACATTATCGTCAATATTAAGTATTCATTACCTGCCTTTGTCTTTGGCAGAGGACCTACACAATCTACTATGATCCTAGAAAATGGCTCATCGAACGCCGGTATTGGCTTCAATGGTGCTGCCGGTATTTTCTGATTCGGTTTACCTACAACTTGACATGCGTGGCAACTTCTGCAAAAATTTGCAACATCTTTTTGCACACCTGGCCAAAAGAAATGAGAAAGAATTTTCTCCTGGGTTTTGTGAACCCCTAAATGACCTGCAAGTGGAGCTTCATGAGCAAGGCTAATTATGTCCTGCCTGTATGTAGAAGGGACTACGATTTGGTGGACTTCTTTCCACACCTCATCTGCAGGGACATCTGCTGGCCTCCACTTTCTCATTAGCACACCTGCTTTCTTGTAATAACAAACAGGCACAGTCAATGCCTCCTCCTCAGAAACAGCTCTCTCATTCAAAGAACTCAGCTGAGGATCTGTCTGTTGCTCCTTTAGCAACTCACTCTTGTTCAAAGATAGTGGTTCAGCCTTTTCACTATTTCCTACACTATGATCCTTTCTCGCACTCTCATCCACATTGGAATCAGACTCATCTTCAACCAAACGACAAAAGAAAGAATCTCCTAAGTCAACATCTATCTCATTAGACTTCTTCTCTGACTCAACTTTCTTAGCTATTGAACGAGTTACAGCACATGCTGGGAACACTACAGGAAATTCTGCAACCAACTCATCTGTCTGAGAACTTTCACAAGGACTCAAACTCACTACTGGACATGACACGACTCTACCACCGGCGAGATCATTACCTAATATGATGGATACCCCTTCCACAGGAAGTGATGGTCTAACTGCCATCGTCACTATACCAGAAACAAGGTCTGACTTCAAGTCTACCACATGAAGGGGTGCCTCCACAAAGCCGTCTCCAATACCTTTGAGCAAAACACTAGCACCAACAGAAGAACTATCACAAAAGGGCAACGCACTTTCCAAAATCAAGGACTGAGAAGCACCAGTATCCCGCAACACTTTCACTTTTCTTGCTACATCACTCTCTGGTACAGACACATATCCTACAGAAACAAACGGTTCATACTCTTTCCGAATTTTTTCCATGTTTACTGGTACAATTCTACTTCGTGAGCTTGACACGGTTTGCACAAATGCATTAGGATGTGCACTAGATTCCTGATTCTTAGCCTGAAGTGAAGGACACTTTGATTTTATGTGCCCATACTGGTTGCAAGCATAGCACATTCTTTCCTCTGTTACCTGTCCTTGCTGGGACTGCGGTTTTATTTCATCATGTACTTGTGATGAACTAGTTTTCTGGCTTTTGCTCCAGTTACTATTTTTCTTGGGTTCTACGCTCACTTTGTGTGAGATTTTGTGCGTGAGCACGTAATCATCCGCGATTCTTGCTGCTTCATCCAGCGAATCGACGCGCTGCTCCTCGAGATGTATACGAACATCCAGTCGCACGCTGCGCTTGAATTCCTCAAGTAGAAGAATTTCACGCAATTTATCATAATCATGATCTACATGGAGAGATGAGCTCCATCTGTCAAACAATTGCTCTTTTTGTCTTGAAAACTCCATATGAGTTTGCGATTCTTCCTTTCGCGCTGTGCGAAATCGCTGCCTGTACGCTTCGGGTACAAGTTCGTAAGCTTTTAGCACGCCCGATTTTACTTTATCGTAATCCGACACGTCGGCCATCGACATTGCTAAGTAGGCATCCCTAGCCTTACCGCTAAACTTACTCTGAATCAGGTGAGCCCACATTTCCCTAGGCCACCCCATGCTTTGAGCTAATTTCTCAAAGTGTGGAAAATACTTTTCCACCCCTTCCTCTTCGAATGGAGGGACCATTCTGACATGCTTTGCAACGTCAAAATGCTTATCAGCATTTCTGCTCTCTTTTCTGTTTACGGCAACAAGTTTCTCTCTCTCCAACTCTACTCTCGCCCTTTCTAATTCTAGCTCCTTTATCCTCACTTCATCCGAAACTGAAGACCTACGCTGAGAATTTAATTCAGGAGACCGAGACCTAGACCCTGGAGGAGTCACAATGATACTACCTGCCGCCTCTGAAGACAATACCTCTTCAGCCACCAGAAACTCAACAATCCTATTCAATATGTCCGACTTTAGCAAATAACGTTTAATGCCAACAACCTCATAATGAGCTGCTACATCCAACAATTCAACTTTAGTCAATGAGCTTAATCGCTCCGCAGACGGATCCCTAACAAACTCTCCCAACGAGAACTCGCTAGCCATCATGCAAAAAAAACCTAGCCTCCTAAATAACCTAGAAAGAGCTAGAGCCTGGCTGTAATCCCCAGCCAACCTTAAAACACCTAGATTCTACAATATCCGAGAAATCTAGACAACCTGACTGTTATAACCCTCAGTCAAACCCTGCAAATCCATGCAGAAACATGAGAAGACAACAATGTTTTTCTCACAACACATTCACACCACGAATGCCTGAACCTGAAACGGCTACCCCAGCGGTGCCCGACGATATATCATCTTAACGAACCGACATCGACAACACACACACAGTACACACCGAACAGTCCACTCATATAACGTGTATGAAACTCGTCGCACGCAATGTAATGCAACATGCCAGCGCTAATATGATCACGAAAATCACCTGAAAATCATACTTTCCACTTTATATACCTGGCCGAGCCCCCATTTGTTACGAGTTGTTTCCTCTACCCGTTGTCCCCAGGTCCTTTGTTCCACAACAACAGATTACACAACACAAAGTGGTTAGATTTCAGAGGCTGATCTTCATTATTTCGAGCATTTCGAGCTTCGTTCTTTAACTCCAAAACTAGACTAACTCGTCCTCAGACGGTTCGTACAATGTATCTAGAATCGGTCGATACACCCATCACAATGGGTATATATGATAATACTTGTAAACAATATTTCATAAAGCCATTAGAATAAAAAAAATGAAGGCTTGGAAAGGTTTAACATTTTTCTCTTTGCCAACTGCATTTAAGTAGTCTGAAGAGAAAATACAGCTTTTGAACAAATATATGTCGGGTCGGACATACAGGCAGTTTGGAGATCAACAAAGTTTCTTCAAATCTTCAAATCACAAAATGGTTGTGTGCCTTCCTTTGGAGTATGTATTACAGATATCAAACTAGCTTTGACTCTATCTTTGGGAACATTTATTTCGTTTTGCTTTCTTTCTAAAGAAAAAAAGTTCTCTAAAAAGGGGTAGGAACATGTCCAACTCCCTTTCTTTGTAATCAAACTTTTAATGACCTTTTCAACAATATAAAAACCGATTTAATGTAATTTTTTTCTTTGGAATTGCCCGGTAAATTATTTTTTGCCACTTAATCATAACATTGATTTTACGAAATATATTTAGGATGATCCTTTGCCACCCTCCTTGATACTGAAACTGATTTTACTTGTTATTGAAAGTAGCATTTTCCGATTAATTTACATCCATGGAATAATTTCTGCCTCAGATCTACAGACAGAAGTCAATATTGATAGTGTATCAACAACATCGGCAACATTATCATGGACGCCTATTCCTGGAAGGTTTTTCTACCGGGTATTCTACACTGGGCCGGATGGAGTAGAACAGCCCGGGAATCCCACTACCGACCCCACAGCAATCATTACAGGTCTTACTCCTGGAACCATGTATACCTTTCGCGTGGAATCAACTGATCAAGCGGGACAAATAGTATTGGGCAATGTAGCATCCACTACAGGTATTTAATGTTTGTTGGATTTGAACTTGTGCAGAGTAGGAAGATAAATATTGAGAAAAATGAATTATTTGAATAATTAAACAAGAAATGCCAACTATTCAAGGAAACGAAAATGGACGGTGTGTAATTTTTTTTTTTTTTTTACGGACGTGTATCAATCAGATATGATTATTCACGTCTGGGGACCGACCTTTTACGTCACCATCCGAAAGACGTTAAGTTTAACCTAGAATTTATCGTTTTAAGAATATACGTTTATATCATACAGTAAACCGTTCCACATGTTAACAGAGAATTAATGATGTATCATTTATAAGGTAGAGTTGGGTTTAACTCCTCCTCCCCTCTAACCCAACCCCCTCCATTCCCACTTGATAGACTGCTATATAATACACTGGTTATACACTGCTTATTGCAATATCATATGGGCTACTTATAAGTGCAATACCAATCGTATATTAATGTATTGTTACAGGAAAAAATAATTCAAGTGTGCACCGATGCACGTTATCACGACTACACTGACCCTGTATTTGCCACATCAAAAACTCAAAAAAAAGTATTATACACTACATGCAAAAGTCTCTGTTCGTGTTTCGGCCTACAAACTGAAATTAACATGTAGTTTGAGTTTAATTCACGTTTACGTTCATTTTTATTTTTTTACTTTTTTACTCCATGAAAGAGTGGAGATACAAATAGTTGTTGTCAATTTAAAAGGAAAGCTGATTCATCTAGACTTTTAGAAACTCCTTGACTGCTAATTGTGAAAAAATGTTTACTCTTCCTAGATATTGACGAGTGCTCTTCGATTCAATCGCCCTGTGATTCTGTAAATGGAATGTGTATGAACACAGCCGGCTCTTACATCTGTTCATGTAACTCTGGATATGAATTAGGCAATGATGGCATTACTTGCACTGGTAAGATTGTAATGTCAAATTCTGTGTCACCTTTTAGTGACATATTTACACTTCTTTTGATCCAGAATGCTCTGACTTAAGTTGTACATGGTCATGAAGTCAAAAAGACACCATAAAATTTAACTATATTTCTATTACAGTACATTACACTATGCCATTAACAATAACGATTTAATCTGAAGTAGACATTTAACTTTCTTTATGCCTCGGTCACACATTTGCGTGTGGCAGTCATACCCAATAACGCGCAATAAAACGTGCTCACTACGTACTCAATACGCAGACTAGCGCATATGCCTGCGTTGGTCGTTCGCTAGTTTTAACATTTTCTAAACTATCGCAAGCAAACGCAAGGTCAAATCGCATACGAGCGGATACGAGTGGCAACCAGTGAATGCGAGCGACAGCGAGTGGCATAGCGCAGGTACCCAGCTAACACATAACGTTATCATAACATTTTCAAAAGGTCTTGAGAATGTCTTAAAGAGAACATTTCTTTAAAATGTCATTATAACATTTATAAAACATTATTGCTATTTTGTTAAACATTATAAAAACATTTTTTTAATGTACCAATTCCGATGATTTTCGGGACATGTTTTAAAAACATCTTTTGAACATTATTGTAGAATGTTTAAAAAAGATCTTACAAACGGTCCACATGAAATGTTTTTATAATATCATAACAACGTTTTGAAGGAAGCAAAGAAACGTTTTCAGAACATTTTTTAAATGTTTTAGATATGATATAACAAAAACATTTTAAAAATGTTTTAAAAATATTGTAATCCTTACATTTAGACGTTGTACAAATGTCACCAAAAAACATTTCAAAAATGTTTTTAACAAAACAATTAAAATAACATTTTTTGAATGTTTTTCAAAATGTTTAAAAAACATCTTACAAACAGTCCACATGTAATGTTTTCGTGATATCATAATAATGTTTTCAAAAAAGAAGAGAAACGTTTTTACAACATCTTTTAAATATCATTGATATGATATAAGCAGAACATTTTAAGAATGTTGTTAAAATGTTGTAATCCTTACATTAAGACGTTGTACAAATGTCACAAAAAAAAATTTCAAAAACGTTATAAGCTAAACAATTAAAATAACATTTTGTTAATGTTTTTCAAAATGTTTAAAAAAGATCTTACAAACGGTCCACATGAAATGTTTTCTTTATATAATAGAAATGTTTTCAAAGAAGAAAAGAAACGTTTTTCTAACATCTTTAGAATGTCATTGATATGATATAAGCAGAACATTTTGAGAATGTTATTAAAATGTTGTAATCCTTACATTTAGACGTTGTACAAAATGTCACAAAAAAACATTTCAAAAACGTTATAAACTAAACAATTAAAATAACATTTTTTTAATGTTTTTCAAAATGTTTAAAAAAGATCTTACAAACGGTCCACATGAAATGTTTTCTTTATATCATAGAAATGTTTTCAAAGAAGAAAAGAAACGTTTTTCTAACATCTTTAGAATGTCATTGATATGATATAAGCAGAAAGAATGTCTTAAAGAGAACATTTCTTTAAAATGTCATTATAACATTTATAAAACATTATTGCTATTTTGTTAAACATTATAAAAACATTTTTTTAATGTACCAATTCCGATGATTTTCGGGACATGTTTTAAAAACATCTTTTGAACATTATTGTAGAATGTTTAAAAAAGATCTTACAAACGGTCCACATGAAATGTTTTTATAATATCATAACAACGTTTTGAAGGAAGCAAAGAAACGTTTTCAGAACATTTTTTAAATGTTTTAGATATGATATAACAAAAACATTTTAAAAATGTTTTAAAAATATTGTAATCCTTACATTTAGACGTTGTACAAATGTCACCAAAAAACATTTCAAAAATGTTTTTAACAAAACAATTAAAATAACATTTTTTGAATGTTTTTCAAAATGTTTAAAAAACATCTTACAAACAGTCCACATGTAATGTTTTCGTGATATCATAATAATGTTTTCAAAAAAGAAGAGAAACGTTTTTACAACATCTTTTAAATGTAATTGATATGATATAAAAAGAACATTTTAAAAATGTTGTTAAAATGTTGTAATCCTTACATTCAGACGTTGTACAAATGTCACAAAAAAACATTTCAAAAACGTTATAAACTAAACAATTGAAATAACATTTTGTTAATGTTTTTCAAAATGTTTAAAAAAGATCTTACAAACGGTCCACATGAAATGTTTTCTTTATATCATAGAAATGTTTTCAAAGAAGAAAAGAAACGTTTTTCTAACATCTTTTAAATGTTATAGATATGATATAACAAAAACATTTAAAAATGTTTTAAAAATATTGTAATCCTTACATTTAGACGTTGTACAAATGTCACCAAAAAAACATTTCAAAAATGTTTTTAACAAAACAATTAAAATAACATTTTTTGAATGTTTTTCAAAATGTTTAAAAAACATCTTACAAACGGTCCACATGTAATGTTTTCGTGATGTCATAATAATGTTTTCAAAAAAGAAGAGAAACGTTTTTACAACATCTTTTAAATGTAATTGATATGATATAAAAAGAACATTTTAAAAATGTTGTTAAAATGTTGTAATCCTTACATTCAGACGTTGTACAAATGTCACAAAAAACATTTCAAAAACGTTATAAACTAAACAATTAAAATAACATTTTGTTAATGTTTTTCAAAATGTTTAAAAAAGATCTTACAAACGGTCCACATGAAATGTTTTCTTTATATCATAGAAATGTTTTCAAAGAAGAAAAGAAACGTTTTTCTAACATCTTTTAAATGTTATAGATATGATATAACAAAAACATTTTGAGAATGTTATTAAAATATTGTAATCATAACATTTAGACGTTGTACAAATGTCACAAAAAAACATTTCAAACATGTTTTTAACAAAACAATTAAAATAACATTTTTTGAATGTTTTTCAAAATGTTTAAAAAACATCTTACAAACAGTCCACATGTAATGTTTTCGTGATATCATAATAATGTTTTCAAAAAAGAAGAGAAACGTTTTTACAACATCTTTTAAATGTAATTGATATGATATAAAAAGAACATTTAAAAAATGTTGTTAAAATGTTGTAATCCTTACATTCAGACATTGTACAAATGTCACAAAAAAACATTTCAAAAAACGTTATAAGCTAAACAATTAACATAACATTTTTTTAATGTTTTTCAAAATGTTTAAAAAAGATCTTACAAACGGTCCACATGAAATGTTTTCTTTATATCATAGAAATGTTTTCAAAAAAGAAAAGAAACGTTTTTCTAACATCTTTAGAATGTCATTGATATGATATAAGCAGAACATTTTGAGAATGTTATTAAAATGTTGTAATCCTTACATTTAGACGTTGTACAAATGTCACAAAAAAAAACATTTCAAAAACGTTATAAACTAAACAATTTAAATAACATTTTTTTAATGTTTTTCAAAATGTTTAAAAAAGATCTTACAAACGGTCCACATGAAATGTTTTCTTTATATCATAGAAATGTTTTCAAAGAAGAAAAGAAACGTTTTTCTAACATCTTTTAAATATTATAGATATGATATAACAAAAACATTTTAAAAATGTTTTAAAAATATTGTAATCCTTACATTTAGACGTTGTACAAATGTCACCAAAAAACATTTCAAAAATGTTTTTAACAAAACAATTAAAATAACATTTTTTGAATGTTTTTCAAAATGTTTAAAAAACATCTTACAAACAGTCCACATGTAATGTTTTCATGATATCATAATAATGTTTTCAAAAAAGAAGAGAAACGTTTTTACAACATCTTTTAAATGTAATTGATATGATATAAAGAGAACATTTTTAAAATGTTGTTAAAATGTTGTAATCCTTAGATTCAGACGTTGTACAAATGTCACAAAAAACATTTCAAAAACGTTATAAGCTAAACAATTAAAATAACATTTTTTTAATGTTTTTCAAAATGTTTAAAAAAGATCTTACAAACGGTCCACATGAAATGTTTTCTTTATATCATAGAAATGTTTTCAAAGAAGAAAAGAAACGTTTTTCTAACATCTTTTAAATGTTATAGATATGATATAACAAAAACATTTTGAGAATGTTATTAAAATATTGTAATCCTTACATTTAGACGTTGTACAAATGTCACAAAAAAACATTTCAAAAATGTTTTTAACAAAACAATTAAAATAACATTTTTTGAATGTTTTTCAAAATGTTTAAAAAACATCTTACAAACAGTCCACATGTAATGTTTTCGTGATATCATAATAATGTTTTCAAAAAAGAAGAGAAACGTTTTTACAACATCTTTTAAATGTAATTGATATGATATAAGCAGAACATTTTGAGAATGTTATTAAAATGTTGTAATCCTTACATTTAGACGTTGTACAAATGTCACAAAAAAAAACATTTCAAAAACGTTATAAACTAAACAATTTAAATAACATTTTTTTAATGTTTTTCAAAATGTTTAAAAAAGATCTTACAAACGGTCCACATGAAATGTTTTCTTTATATCATAGAAATGTTTTCAAAGAAGAAAAGAAACGTTTTTCTAACATCTTTTAAATATTATAGATATGATATAACAAAAACATTTTAAAAATGTTTTAAAAATATTGTAATCCTTACATTTAGACGTTGTACAAATGTCACCAAAAAACATTTCAAAAATGTTTTTAACAAAACAATTAAAATAACATTTTTTGAATGTTTTTCAAAATGTTTAAAAAACATCTTACAAACAGTCCACATGTAATGTTTTCATGATATCATAATAATGTTTTCAAAAAAGAAGAGAAACGTTTTTACAACATCTTTTAAATGTAATTGATATGATATAAAAAGAACATTTTTAAAATGTTGTTAAAATGTTGTAATCCTTAGATTCAGACGTTGTACAAATGTCACAAAAAACATTTCAAAAACGTTATAAGCTAAACAATTAAAATAACATTTTTTTAATGTTTTTCAAAATGTTTAAAAAAGATCTTACAAACGGTCCACATGAAATGTTTTCTTTATATCATAGAAATGTTTTCAAAGAAGAAAAGAAACGTTTTTCTAACATCTTTTAAATGTTATAGATATGATATAACAAAAACATTTTGAGAATGTTATTAAAATATTGTAATCCTTACATTTAGACGTTGTACAAATGTCACAAAAAAACATTTCAAAAATGTTTTTAACAAAACAATTAAAATAACATTTTTTGAATGTTTTTCAAAATGTTTAAAAAACATCTTACAAACAGTCCACATGTAATGTTTTCGTGATATCATAATAATGTTTTCAAAAAAGAAGAGAAACGTTTTTACAACATCTTTTAAATGTAATTGATATGATATAAAAAGAACATTTTAAAAATGTTGTTAAAATGTTGTAATCCTTAGATTCAGACGTTGTACAAATGTCACAAAAAACATTTCAAAAACGTTATAAGCTAAACAATTAAAATAACATTTTTTTAATGTTTTTCGAAATGTTTAAAAAATATCCTACAAACAGTCCACATGTAATGTTTACGTGATATCATAATAATGTTTTCAAAGAAGAAAGAAAAGTTTTTCTAACATTTTTAAAATGTCATTGATATGATATAAACAGAACATTTAAAAAATGTTGTTAAAATGTTGTAATCCTTAAATTAGGACGTTGTACAAATATCACAAAACACAATTCAAAAACGTTTTTAACAAAAGAAATAAAATAACATTTTTTGAATGTTTTTCAAAATGTTTAAAAAATATCCTTCAAACAGTCCTCATGTAATGTTTTCGTGATATCATAATAATGTTTTCAAAGTAGAAGAGAAACGTTTTTACAACATCTTTTAAATATCATTGATATGATATAAGCAGAACATTTTAAGAATGTTGTTAAAATGTTGTAATCCTTACATTAAGACGTTGTACAAATGTCACAAAAAAAAATTTCAAAAACGTTATAAGCTAAACAATTAAAATAACATTTTTTTAATGTTTTTCAAAATGTTTAAAAAAGATCTTACAAACGGTCCACATGAAATGTTTTCTTTATATAATAGAAATGTTTTCAAAGAAGAAAAGAAACGTTTTTCTAACATCTTTAGAATGTCATTGATATGATATAAGCAGAACATTTTGAGAATGTTATTAAAATGTTGTAATCCTTACATTTAGACGTTGTACAAAATGTCACAAAAAAACATTTCAAAAACGTTATAAACTAAACAATTAAAATAACATTTTTTTAATGTTTTTCAAAATGTTTAAAAAAGATCTTACAAACGGTCCACATGAAATGTTTTCTTTATATCATAGAAATGTTTTCAAAGAAGAAAAGAAACGTTTTTCTAACATCTTTTAAATGTTATAGATATGATATAACAAAAACATTTTAAAAATGTTTTAAAAATATTGTAATCCTTACATTTAGACGTTGTACGAATGTCACAAAAAAAACATTTAAAAAACGTTATAAACTAAACAATTAAAATAACATTTTTTGAATGTTTTTCGAAATGTTTAAAAAATATCCTACAAACAGTCCACAGGTAATGTTTTCGTGATATCATAAGAATGTTTCCAAAGAAGAAGAGAAACATTTTCGCCACATCTTTTTAATGTTATATACATAATATAATAAATAATACGATATTTTTTAAATATTGTAATACTTAAACTGAAACAATGTACAGAAGCTATGAAATTTATTTTCAAATATGTTTAAACATAGGCCTATTATTTTTGAACTAATGTAACAAATGATAATTAGAGTAAAAAAATAATAAAATATCATGGGCGTTCGAGAATCAAAACGTTCACACCAAACATAACGAAAGTGAAAACAAATAAACATTTTGTTTGTTGTTGACTGTTGACATAGTGTCCACATTGACATTTCTCGTCCCCCCCCCCCCGAATCCGCAGTATTTTTCCCAGCCGCCCCTCCACCCACCCCCAGCTTTGTTTTATTGACTTTTACGTGTAAATCAACTAAAACACGCACATTTCTCAGTGAAATGAACGATTTTTCGTAACCTGGATATATAGCCTCCTACAGGGGCGGATCCAGCCCTCACCCCCCCCCCTCCCTGAACAAAAAAAGAAGTGCTCCTAACCTAACTCCTCCCCCCCCCCGCTTATTCGCTGGCTGGCTGATTCGCCGCTAAATATTTTCTCAAGATTTGCCCCCCCCCCCCCCCCCTTTTCCGCCGGCTGGATCCGCCCCTAGTAGGAGGATATATATCCAGGTTTTTACGAAAAATCGTTTATTTCACTGTAAAATGTTGCATATTTTTATTGTTTCATGCGTTAAAGTAAATAAAGAATGTCAGAAGAATGCCGGGAGGGGACCCCATTTTCATTTTTTTGTTTTTAAACAAATATAAAAAATATCTATATACCATTTTTTTTAAACCGGGCCTGTTAACCCCATCCCCCGTGGATCCGCGCCTGGCATCCAACGCAACCTCTGTTCCGCAAAACAATTGTCGTTTTGGGGATATTCTTTTCATGGCTATATTTCTGGCATCTTTAATATTCCTATCTTTGTTCTCTTTTCTTTCACCATTTTCATATTGTGTAATTTCTTTCAGTTTCTTTAATACTTCTTCTTAATATTGATGGGTTTTTGCGGGGGAGGGGATGGTCAGTCACTTACTGCATGTTTATTTCTGCATCGGTTAATATATAGGCATATGAGAAGGCATAAATAGGCATGATATAAAAAAAAGATCGTGTGCATTGCCATGTCTTTGACTTCTTGACAACATTAAATAAAGGGCTGAGTTCTTGCATGGAGGGGTCAGAAAGTTTGCAAAATGTGACAATAAAGAAACGTGATAAGTTATACTCTTTTCGGGACCCCTTCAAAACAATTCGACCTTAAACTGTTCAAAACCCCATTTTTTAGCTAGGAAATAATGTTAGCGATGGTTGCCCAATCATCCGACGTAACATGTTGTTTGTTTTGGAAACATTGAGTAGTAATTAAAGGAATTTCCAAAGATTAATATTGATAAATGTTTTTGTGTAAATACAAATAGGTTTAAAATCGGATTCGGACAATACTGGCCCTCCAAACTCAACTTTCCCTATGAGTATACTTATGTTGTAGAATTAAGATTTGTATAAATTCTGTCCATCTTAATTTGAATCATCAGAAGAATTAGCTAAATCCTCTTTTGTTTAATAACCTTGAACTGATCCAATAAGAAGGAATTGTAACAATTTGTTTTTCTAATTCTCCAAGAGTTTTAAATCATAATTGAATGACAGCTATAGAAACGAAGCTGTATACTGAAATACAAAAGTCTATACCTTCCTTCCAGACCAGGACAATAAAGCAATATACCAGGCAAGTTAGTATACTTGCTAACAAAACTGATAAATTCGATTACAAAATTGATAAATTTTAAAAGGATTTTGATCGTTTAGTATTATTATATTGAATTTCCCACATCATTTTCAGTCATGATGTTGCAGTGTTTAAAAAAAAAAATATTTCTTGCATGTATATATACAGTATTATTATCATATTATTATTATCAATATGCTACTGTTTCAGTAATCGCTTTTTATGGTTGATATTAGTTATGTCTATGTTATTCCGAACTATTATATGTTATTCATTTGTGTATTCATGTATTCAAATATGTTACTGAGAGATTGATTTTCAATAAACTGGCCTGTCGCGGAGGGTCCAAATATGAAGAAAGGAAGACTGGAACTCAATTTAGGTTTGCTGCCATCTGGTGGCGTGGTAGAGAATGAAATGTTTAATTTCAATTTCAAATATCCCTTCAAACAATCTCAACTGTCAACTCTGCCATTTTGCCAGATTTGTCTTCCTTTAAAACCCACAGTATGGGGAAAGGTTAGATTAACACCAGGAAAGAAGAATTGCAATCATTTAACAAAGCGAGAAAGGATCGATGCAGTATTATTTACCAACCAAGCATAGCTCAGACTACGAAGTACGAGTACAAGTCCCACACATCCACTTATATGTGTGGGAAAATAGTCGGTCTGAAGAAAACGACCAACTTTGCACTGCACTGGATGGATGTAGCTGCTGGAGGCTGCCGGCTGGAAGTCTGGAACTACTTTAAAGATCATCATTTTGTCAAGGAAGTGAGTAATAAATTTCTATACTAAATTTTTATAGATCTAGGGTCTAGGCCAGTGGTGTGTGTATTTGTGTATGGGTCTAATAATACCTTCCTCACACTAGCAAGCATGCAGTGCTAGAGGTCAATACGCATTAGCAGTAGGGGCGCTGGTCCGAGAATGAGGATCGTCCTCATAAACGAGGACAAAATGCGTCCTCAAAAATAAGGGTTGTCTGCATTTTCGAGGACGTTTTTTTTCATCAGCGCTTTGGGGGTTTCATGTTACAGAACCGCCCGCTGGCGATGCCAAAAATGGATTCCCCGGGGGAAAATAACCCTAGTTCACTGTCTACTTTCATGGGTTGTCCGTCTTCCCAAGGATTTATTGCTTAAAATGTGAATGTTTCTGTACAATGTCAATGTAAAATGCATCAAGAAAATCATTGCAGAATCCGTTGTTTTGCATCGCCAATGTGCCGATCAAAAATATGAAACGTCTGCAAAAATGCAGACGGTCCTTATTTTTGAGGACGCATCGGTCCGTGTTTACGAAGACGATCCTCTTTTATGAAGACGATCCTTATTCTCGGACCAGCGCCCCTTTACGCTAGCTTTGCTGGAGTGGTCTAGACCACACATTCTAGATTCTATATTCTAGGTCATAAATGGTGACGTGAGTAGGTGCATTATCATTAGACTACTATCCTGGCTGTGTATTTAAAGCTGTGCTATTGATTCTCAACATTTCACTCAAAATCTGTACTTTAGAAGTTTAGTGACGATTGAATCTAGATCTAGGACTAGATGTAGGCCAAGGCTAGACCGATTCTATTTAGAGTAGGGTGTCTGAACGATTTTTCAAATTTCAATTTGGGATCGTTTTTCACCATTTTTGTTTGATATTTGAATAAAAAGTGTAATCAGAATAATACATTTCAAATTTGAAGCTTCACCGATGTTTCTATCAAAAGATACAGCCCCTCCAAAACGCTGATATTCATATTATTTTGGTCAAAATCGACGAAAAAGACGTCCACGCAGAGTGATGTTGTTTTGCTAAATTTAGCCAAACAGCTGTATCGCGCGATATGCAAGCGTATGCATATCGTACGCATGCTGCTCAGCCAATGCGCGACTTGCAGCTTGAGCCCCGTTGTCTCCGCGATGCCTGCCATTGACTAGTATGGGTAGCCATTCGCGTAAAAAAAACCCGGAAGTAAATACACGTTATAGTCAATGGCAATATCGCGGAGACAACGTGGCTCAAGCCGCAAGTCGCGCATGTTACGCGATGTAACCATGGTTTGGACTGAGCGGAGCGCACGCCCCCTAATTAGCTGATCCTCCAAATAGCGGGAAGGGTATTTTTAAACTGTAATCAGTTGTGATCCCTGGGGGCTAGCGAAAATATGAGCGCATAGAATTGTTCCTTCGGACTGGGACTACTTATCGATCGGGGCGTCATATCTCAAAAGCGACAAACCTCGGAGTTAGCCAGGACACAATGTTTGAATCGCTGTTTTGACCAAGATATTTTTAGAATTTCGAGGCAACGCCCTTTGGAAATATTGGAATTTACCTGCTCTTTCAAATGACACCTCATTTATTGAGTATCACCTTCAGGATCACAACAGATAAAGGTTTGAAGTTCGAATTGAAAAAAAAAACTTGACTTTTTTTGCATGGTCGCGTAATGCACGTAGACCGCATAGGGATGCGTGCAATCTCTATGGGAAGAATTTTAGCACACAACATCGGGTGCGCGATCAGACACCCTATTTAGAGTCTACATGTAGTACATGTAGACTCTAAATAGAATCGGTCTAGAAATCTAGTAGTAAAATACAATTTTTTCAACTTTTCAATGTTTGAAAGAATAATTTAAAAATTCTAATTGTGAGTCCACTGTCGCCTTTCGGCATGATTATGTGCATCTGTGTTTTGAGAGTGTAATGTATTCAAATTAACAATAATAATAATAATAAAAACGTTACTTATAAAGCGCTTACCACCGAAGTCTCTAAGCGCTATACACACAAAAAAGACTGATATACAATTACATCTTATACAAAACTAAAAATGCAAATAAACATACAAATTACAATACATATGGAATACACGTCAAAGTGAACAGAGGTAATTAATCATCGAACGTAATTTTGAATAAGTGTGTCTTGAGACTAGTTTTGAATAGCTTAACGGTTTGACAGTTTTTTACATTTAAAGGTAACAGTGCTAGAGGTCAATACGCATTAGCATTGACTCTCTATTAGGGTGTCTGAACAATTTTTCAATTTTCAATTTGGGATCGTTTTTCACCATTGTTGTTGGATATTTGAATAAAAAATGTAATCAGAATAATGCATTTCGAATTTCAAGACTCACCCATGTTTCTATCAAAAGATACAGCCCCTCAAAAACTAAAATTATAATTTGAAATTATATGAATATTCATGCTATAGAGCACCGATCGCTCGAAATAGCTGAATATGCACGACTCGAACAAACAGAGCGGTCCCCCGGCCCTTCGCAACCTCGTGCATATTCAGCGATTTCGAGCGATCAGTGCTTGATAGCATGAATATTCATATTTGCTGCGCCACTGCCATGCATGACCCTTTTTTACCCATCGAAGACTCTCTTCAAATTATAAATTCAAGTAATTGGTGTTATGCCCTGAGGAGTCGTGCAATCTATCTATGAAGTCAAAATTGTAAGTACTCCCTTTGCAGATTTAACGATAATATCGCCTATTAATCGGCTGTTTTACTAACCTAGGCCTGATAAAAACCCGATTTAAATCGGTTTCCTGATTTTTTCCTGATTTTTTCGTTTCTTCCCGATTTATAAAAATAAAAAAATGGATTTTTTTTTTTTTTTTACATTTTTTTTCTTCTTCTTCCTTATTTTATCCTGATTTTCCCGATTTCCCTCTTATTTTCTCTATTCTTCCTTATTTTGCCCTACTTTTTTCCCAATTTTCCTAATTTTGTCCCAATTTTGTCCCAATTTTCTTACTGGAAAGGGGGGAATGTTGTTAGATGCCATTTTTTCCCCACGAATCCTCTTTTTTTTTTTACTCAAGGGGGGCAAGGTTGAGGGGAAAACAAAAAAACTTTTTTTTTTTAGTGCTCACTATCACCCCTGCTAACCCCAAGATCCGCCAACTGAAGCTCTGACGCCTGCAGCGCCAGTGTTGGAGCTTCCTGGAATTAAACAGCTGCATTCTAATGCATTAGGCGATATGCAAAAAGTGGGGGAAGGGTATTTTTAAGGCTGCGACGAGTAGTCGAATGCTCGAGTCCAAATGTACCCGCACTGTTGACAACTACTCGAGTACGATTTCCCGTACTCAAATATTCGGCCGCAAAAAAAAAAAAATTCTGTCCAGGCCGACGCTGACTAGGCCAGGGAGAGCGGCGGCCGCTGGCATGGTACCGTCGGTAAAAATGTTTCCCAACTCAAGCACTGTCAAACTCACCACTCAGAAACTGGGACCAAATGTCCGGATTTCTGTTTGGACTGGGAGGAAAATGGATTATTCTGCCATCTTTGGTTTTTAAAACAGCATTGTTTACTGTTATTATTATTATTAAATCGGCACCTTCAACTGCAACTCGAAGTAAAATTGCATGCGTTTTCGTCGACAGAACTGGGATACTGCTCCAAAGGTATGGTGGTGGCAACAACAAAAAAAATCAACAAAAATCAACAACAAAAATCAACAAAAAAATAAAAAAAAACATGGCGTCCGAATATTCGAGTATTCGCTTGTAAGCCTGGGAGTGTACTCGGGTACCTCATTACACTGTTGTGCACAGCCTTAGTGCAAATGCTGCGTATTAACACGTGCAGTGCTAGAGGTCAATACGCATTAGCATTGACTCTCCATGCTTTGGTGGAGTATGTTTATTTGTAGCTGCATGTGGACGGGTTACGCAGTAGGGGGGCTGGTCCGAGAATAAGGATCGTCTGTGTAAACGCGGACGATGAGTCCACATTTTTGCAGATCATGTTTCATATTTTTGATTGGCGCGTTGGCAAATGGCAATGCATAAAACAGATTCTGTGATGATTTTCTTGATGCATTTTACATAGACTTTGTATAGAGACTTTCATATTTATCTATGAGCGATAAATCCGTCCATAAGAGCTTTGAAACACTTAAATTTCATGGTCAATAATTCACGTTCAGAATTAGACAGCCCGAGGGAATGGGCGTGTCATTGCCGGGACAAAGTCCAAAATGACATTTAAATTTCGCGCGAAAATACAGTCGCTAGTCTTGAATTGGTCGCACACCGACACAGTATTCCATGGTCAGACGAGCCATGCCGCAATCCTGAAATCGAGCCATCAATGTGCCTTCGAGCCAATGGTGATTGTAGTTGAAATAAATACATGCAATCTTTAAAAATCACAATTTGCAGCAAAGTATTAATTGATTAATAATTTAATAATTACATGTACCATACCGGTAGATAAGAGTTGTATTCCAATATTCCAATAACTTTATTTCCTCATGAGTAACGATTTCAGTCTACTGTATAATCGATGAAGGGATAATTAAAAAAAACGTTCAGACACCCTACTACTGTCAAACTTGCTGATCAGCCACAACGTATTCATTGTGTGCATTAGTGTGCAATTGTGTGTAATCGCTGCCTCTCAGCATGTGTGGCGTAGTACAGCGCTAGAGGTCAATACACATTAGCATTGCCTCTATTAGGGCTGCGACGTGTAGTCGAATGCTCGAGTACCCGCACGGTTGACAACTACTCTGGTACGATTTCTCGTACCCGAATATTCGGCCGCAAAAAAAAAAAAAAAAAAAAAAATCTGTCCAGGCCGACGCTTACCCGTGCCTGGGTGAGCGGCGGCCGCTGGCATTGTGCCGTCTGTAAAAATGTTTCCCAACTCAAGCACTGTCAAACTCACCACTCAGAAACTGGGACCAAATGTCTCGATTTCTGTTAAAACAGCATTGTTTACTGTTATTATTATTATTAAATCGGCGCCTTCAACTGCAACTCGAAGTAAAATTGCACGCGTTTTCGGCGACAGAACTGGGATACTGCTGCAGTGGTATGGTGGTGGCAAAAAAAAAATCAAAAAAAAAATTCAAAAAATTCAAAAAAACATGGCGTCCGAATATTCGAGTATTCACTTGTAAGCCTGGGAGTGTACTCGGGTACCTCATTACACTGTTGTGCACAGCCTTAGACTCTATGCTTTGACGGAGACCTCTAGCCCTGTACTATGTGCTGAAAGGCTGCAACTGCACACAATACACACATTGCACACAAATGCATACATTGAAAAGGAAGTGGCTGATCGGCAAGTTTGACAGTAGACTCACGATTTGAATTTTCAAAGGATTTTTTCTAACATTGGTAAGTTGAAAAATTGTATTTAACTGCTATTTAGGTGTCATCAATTGTCACTAGTACCGATTTTTAGTGAACTTAGTTGACATGGTTGAGTTTTGTACAGTGGTGTTTGAAATGTTGAGAATCAATAGATTTCCTCTAAACAGTTTTTAACACACAAAAAGTATACTTATGCTGCTAAATGTATGTGTGGATTATATTCCCTACTGTACTGCATCTATGGATTATATTCCCAACTGTACTGCATCTACATGTATATGACAGTAATATAGTCACCTACATGTACATGTACATCTGCGTAGTGCGTACCTACTACCTAAGTTAAAGGCATAACATTCGAAGTGAAAAATCAAACATGAATCTAATTAGAGTGATACTACAGGTACATGTACATGTAGGCCTAAAAAGTAATAGAGAATGAGATTACTACTGGTACTTAAGTTTTACTAGTTGACTAGTTCACAGATCCTTCATCCCTAGACCGAAAATTTCTGTCTCTTTCATTCATTAGCCTCTTTTTTGGGTGTGGTTGGTTCCTCTCTTCAGAGACAGAAGCCAGCCATAGGGTCTCCTGTCAGAATTCGGTGAGACAAACGTCCCACCAAGAGTGCCAACAAACTTTGTAACAGATTCACTTTCAATGCATTTATGTAGTTGAAAATTAGGCCCAGACTAATATACATCAGTTTCACTTAACAGATTGACCGTATGATGTGTTTGAGGGGTCTTTTTTTCTTCGTCGAAATTGAACTCCATCTTGAAATTCTTGCAGTCGTATTTTAAACTGTTACTGTCAATAGATGACCATGGATGACGTCATTTTCCTTCATGACAGGAGACCCTATAGCCGGCTTCTTTCTCTAAACAGAGGAGCTGACCCTTACCAAATAAGAGGCTAACGAATGAAAGAGAAAGAAATTTTCAGTCTACTTCTTCCCTCACTCCAGGGAGCACCAGAGCCTGCATCGGAAATTGATTCAAACAGCGGGGAGGGGCACATTTTTTCGAAATGTAAAGAACTTAAGAAGTAGTAATTACATTTTGACTTACAACGTTTTTCGACTCCTCTGTGCATCTGGACAACCACTTTAATTATAATTTGAAGACGTCTTCGATAGGAAAAAGGGCGATTCCTCGTCCTAACCCAATTTATCCCACGTTGTGTATTGTTGATTAAAGGGATCGTTTAACAATGTTAAATCTGAGATGCACGACACTACATGTTATCAGTGTCTGTGATATGGCGATATATATTGAAGCCCTAAAAAAATTGCGCTTCAAAATGATCAAGAAGTGCCTCAAAAAAGTAAAAAACCTTTGAATGACAGGTTTGACCATACTCGTTTTCATCAATAGACTGTAGTGTTATGAAAACCGTTTGGCAAACGCAAAATTTGATTTCGATTTTCAATCATAAATATCTTGATAATCAGACAGGCGATCGGCTTGCATTTTCAAGCAAACGGTGCTCTATAGCATGAATATTCATATTTGCTGCACCACTACCGTGCATGAGAACTTTTTCTACGCCATGTTGAATCAACGATATACACTGTACATACAGTGTACATGTACAACATGGATGAATTGGTTTAGGACAAGGATTGAATCACCTATATTTGCCTCTCATTTTTTTATATTCAACTTTATTCAAAATTATTCACAGTATCTTGGTTTTGGTTTTTGTCATGCTACTGACCTGCTGAAAACAAGAAACTCTAACACCATAACTGGAATAGGGCTTTAAGAATTCTAATACCATCAAGAAATGGGATCAAATATTTAAGATTATACAACACCTACATGGATCCTTGTCATTTGATTGGAGGATTGTTGGTCACATGATATTCAATAGATGTTCTAATTGCACAGGCGTGCATTTTTGGTTATGACTGCGTACCTCTTTGCTGTGTGCGTATCCCTGCGTGTATCTGATGCAAAGGCAATCTGAATGTAACTGAGAAGACTTGAATCCAACTTTAATTTATCTTTGATATGTAAGGAGTAAAGCATTATTTGTTGATTAACGTTCTATTAGATCTTCTTCGATGTTGTATAAAACAAACAATGAATGTTTTTCATTCATTCAATAGTGCAAATATTTTCATTCGTTGAAAGATTAGCATTATTTCTTTCAACTCATGAAAAAATTCGCACTATTAAACTCATAACCATTCATTATTTGTATATTACACACCAAGAGGTACAATCATCACAGCATCTATTGCATTGCTAATCAAATAGTGTATAGTGAAGAATTCATGTAGATGTACACTGTACAGGTACATAGTAATCATGAATTAGAAAAAAAATTGAAGCTGGAATGGAAAATGAGCTCAGAACTTTACTTTAAGTATGGCTCTTTTTTATAGACCTATCTAGAAGGCCAAGTGCACCATAACATCAACCCTAACATGATTTGAATAGATAGAGAAAAATCAAACAAGCATAACACTGAAAATTACATCAAAATAAGTTTTAAAATAAGAAAGTTATAGCATTTCTAAGTTTACATTTTGTTATGCAGAATGTGGTCGGTATGCAAATGAGGAGCCAATGATGTCACACACCCATTCCATATGTGTTTTATTATATGAAATTTCAAATATCTCAATTTTTTTATAGATTTGATAATAAAGAAGTCAAATTCTGAATTGAATCACAATAAGTTACAATCATGGTTTGTTCTATGATAGTTTTACAGTTTTTGAGCAAAAAATTTGAAATTTGAAATGTTGTACAATAAAATACAATAGAATAGTGGGTGTGTGACAACATAGGCTCACGCATGACAAAATGTGTATACTGACCATGTTACATGCATGGAGATAAACTTATTTTATCTCCATGTTACATGTATGCATTAGTGTTTTGTGAAAATACATGTTGTACATGTAAGTAAAACTTTAAAATGCCATAACTTTCTTATTTTACATCATACTTTGATGAAATTGTTA